>JAJSRW010002056.1:147500-224701 GCA_022414725.1 Microglena sp. YARC
GGGCCTGAAGGCGCCTGAGGGCGCCTGAGGGGTTCGTTCGCGCAGGGGGCTGTGAAACGCGTTTCCGGAACGGGGTTTCAACCGCCACGCCTTCCAGGCTTCTCTCAGATCGGATCGCCTACGAAGGGGTTCTACTACAAGGACTTTCGCAACCACTACACTCAACAGCTTTTTCGCCTTTCGAAGTGATCGCCATCCTCCAGCTTCCGTCCTCTTCCAGTATATTCCTCGGCAGGAGGTATACGGCCAAGCTTATAGCGTTCCATTCCCGAATGACAAAATGACACAAAATCAGATATTCCAAGCTACTCACGAATTTCAAAATGTCAGCAAGCTGATATACTGCCTATATTTTGATCACTGCGCTCGTGAACAATGCATGGCGGGCGACAGATTTGATTCATCGCGTATATAAGCTCAATACATGCTTTGCATTGTCTAGCTCTTGACCAAATTCTAGTTAAGAACTTTCGAAACTACCTTCGCGTAACTACACTCTACAGTCTTATCGCCTCGCCATGCAATTTTACAACCGACCCCTGTCTCAACCCATTCAGCGCTCCTCAGGGTGCGCTACAAACCTGCGCGCCCCAGGCGCATCACAGCTTGCGAGTGGCTTCAACCCCAGGTTCAAAATCACAACTGCGCGCAGCGGAATGCGGCAAACAGCAAGCCTCCCAACGCGCCAACATGAATCTATCCCCTCCCCATGCGCTGTCCCTACATCACCCGGGGTGGCTGACGGGTACGTCAAGCCATCATTTGCAACGCCTGCCTCTGGCGCTGGCCCTGTTGCTGCCCCTACCTATGATCACCGCTTAGCTGCTTTTCCACACAGCAGCAGCTCCAGTCACCTCCCTTCCACACGACTGCTCCAGTATCACCAGCTTATTGAATCCCCCACCCACCCCACCCCTACCCCCACCAATCAACAACAGCTAGTCAACAACCAACCCCCACCTGCCACCACTCCCACCACCAATTACCCCCACCCACCATCCATCACCCACTACCCACCAACTACCCGCACCCACCCTGCTCCAGTATCACCTGCAGCCACCTATGCATCATGTATCTCAACCCTTCATGTGTCCATGCTTGCAGGCTGAACAGCCTTTTGGGATGCCAGGGAAGGAATGTGAGCACAGCAACTAGTGTTGCTGACATCCAAAGGTTCAAGGCCTTGGCAGAGGAGCAAGAACAACTGCTGGTAGGGCATCTTTGTACTTATCCATTCCAAGGCATTTGAGGTTGTTCTTAAGGCCTTGCAAGACTAATTTGAGGGGTCCTTGGCAGCCTTTTCTTAGGTTTGATGAAAAGGTGCATTTGGGTGAGAGGCGTGCAGAAAAGGGGACTGAGGCCCCCCTAAATTTGCAATGTTGCTTGCATCCATCCATTCCAACGCATGTGATAAACACACCGCTATCCATTATGCCAATATTGGGATGCAGTGATGAAGCACACGAGCCTAAATCCTCAGCACATAGAGTATCCACGTGCTACACTAATAACAACTGGGGGGCACTCCTATTCTTTGAATACAACAATCTGTTTTGATTATGCCAGTATGTGTTTTTTGTCCCACTTCCTGGGGTAAGAAAAAAAAAAAAGCCTGAACCAGTCTGTTCCACAACCTCCCATCAGGTATTCGACTTCTACGTGCCTAGCAACTCCATGTGTGCCCCGCATCATGAGATGGTGGAGAGGAGGTAGCGGCAGAGAACGAGGAAGTTATGTTTGTCAAGGTAGGAAAGATACGACTGGGGTGGGGGTCTTGTTGTCAGCGCATGTTGATTGCATGCGTGTGTAGACATGTGTGGGTGTGATGCCAAAGTGAGGACCACAAACAGTGGCAATGTGAATAAGAGTGCAGTGTCTGCGCATGTGGATACAGATGTGTGAGTCCAAGCAACAGCCTAGAGAACCACCATTTGTCTCATCCACCACCAACCATAGCCCACCACTATAGGCAACAGTGAATGACCACACACCACTTGTGTTTGCCTTGCATACCCACTTGCGCCTTCACCATTGCCCATAACAGGTCAACCGCCTGACGGAGGAGCTGCGGCCCATCCTCAGACAGGCTCAAAGCAGGTGTCATGTTTCATTGTTTCTGTGTGTGCACTCACACATGCTTACATGCCCTTGAGGGTTTTTGGTGGGTGAGTATGTGTTAAAAGAGATTTTGTGAGCGAGTATCATGAATCCATGATTATTCTTATTTAAAAAATGGGGGCGGAGCTGTGGTTAGATCATGACCATGGACCCGCATGACAAGCGTGGTCCTGTTGCATTTTCGCACCATGAGGCTACGACCACCTGAACTGAAATTTGAGGGTCTTGTGTCACCCTTTTTATTTGGCTTTGAAAGGTGCATGCTGGGTGGAAGTGTGCTGTAGAGGTGCAGAAAAGAGTGCCTAAGACCCCCAATTTGCAGTGATTCATCCACTCCTTACCTTTGACACACACAGGTTACAGCACGCCGAACCTTCCACATCTGGAAAAGCGGCAAAGTTATTTCCAAGATGACCACCCAGCCTCCTGCCCAGAGGTAGTCTTCCCCGATGGGGGAGCTACGGGGAGAGCTGCGTCGCCACGCAATGGCAGCGGCAGTGACCAAACAGGTTAAAACATGCTTCCCCCCCGCCCCCCCCCCCCCCCACACACACACCCTCCTCCCCCACCCAGCCCCCCCCAGTAGCACCAAACAGGTAAAACATGCTTCCCCCCCCCCCACACACACACACACACACCTCCTCCCACCCAGCCCCCCCAATGGCACCAACAGGTAAAACATGCTTCCCCCCCCCCCACACACACACACCTCCTCCCACCCAGCCCCCCAGTAGCACAACAGGTAAAACATGCTTCCCCCCCCACACACACACATACACACACACCTCTCCCACCCAGCCCCCCCAGTGGAACCAACAGGTAAAACATGCTTCCCCCCCCCACACACACACCTCCTCCCACCCATCCCCCCAGTGAACCAACAGGTAAAACATGCTTCCCCCCCCACACACACACCTCCTCCCACCCAGCCCCCCCCAGTGGAACCAACAGGTGAAACATGCTTCCCCCCCCCCCCACACACACACACCTCCTCCCACCCAGCCCCAGTGGCCCAACAGGTAAACATGCTTCCTTCCCCCCCCCACACACACACACCTCCTCCCACCCAGCCCCCCCAGTGGCACCAACAGGTAAACATGCTTCCCCCCACACCACACACCTCCTCCCACCCAGCCCCCCCAGTGGAAACCAACAGGTAAAACATGCTTCCCCCACACACACACACACCTCCTCCCACCAGCCCCCCAGTGGAACCAAACAGGTAAAACATGCTTCCCCCCACACACACACCTCCTCCCCCCAGCCCCCCCAGTGGAACCAACAGGTAAAACATGCTTCCCCCCCACCCCCACCCCCCCAAACACACACACACACACACACACACACACACACACCCAGACCCCCAGTGGCACCAACAGGTAAAACATGCTTCATTAATTGTTACATGTATTAATAAATTGTTAAATAAAAGTGTTTTATTCATTTATTCATTTACAAATAATTGATAATGATGGGTGTCTTTCTACATAGACTAGGTTGTTGCAAATGCACCCTTGTGTAGTCTTTTGTCCTGGGGTTAGTAGTGCCCATATGTATGCGGTGTTGTGAGGCTTTCTGAACACTGGGGTTACTGCTCCATGGCTCTTTGCCCCCAGTTGCTTGCCGGCACATACAGCAGAATATATCTAGTTCGCTGCTCTGTGGATAGTGGTACTGAGGCTACCCTTGCATGTCCCTCTGATAATAATATGTACTGTTGCTATGATAACATGTACGGCAATATGTACTGATGGTAGGATAATATGTACTGACGCTACCCCTGCCTGCATGTCCTGTAACCAATATCATCTGTGTGGAAAGCGTGCTGTCCCTGTACATGTCCCTATGCCTCCAAGTGCAACACGTGCAACCATCTCAGTAAAGCTTCCAGCTCCCTATGCCCTTACCCCTAAACCCCAAACGCGCATGCGCCTCTGTCTCCAGGTGCAGCACGCGACACTGTCTCAGTACAGATCCAAGCTCCTGCCAGCAGGGAACCAGCGACATCATTTGCGCTGGCCTTCGCTTGGGCCCTGTGTGCCATAAAGAAAGCAGCAGGACTTCCTCGTTCAGCGGGGAAACCTTGTGTCGCTTGATCAAGCAAATTATGTTCAATAGGGCCGACATGGGACAAGCATGCTAAAGGCTGGATGGCATTCTTCTGCTGCCACTGCTGTGCGGTGCTATCGTTCTTCCAGTATTTCATTTTTGGGCTACGCATGGCAGCTTCCAGCCAGCTCCAACAGCCAGCCACTGGGTCTAGCCCCAAGCTTTCAGTTGCATTTAAATGCCTGTATTGTCGACTTTCAGATGCACTAGCAAGCTTCAGGTTTGGCCCAACGAATGGGGATAGGAGCTGCCCAGAAGCAGCTACGCGCAGCCCGACAATTATACAGTGCATTTGGCTTGGCTTGGCTTGGCTTGGCTTGGCTTGGCTTGGCTTGGCTTGGCTTGGCTTGGCTTGGCTTGGCTTGGCTTGGCTTGGCTTGGCTTGGCTTGCTTGGCTCGGCTTGGCTTGGCTCGGCTTGGCTTGGCTTGGCTTGCTTGGCTTGGCTTGGCTTGGCTTGGCTTGGCTTGGCTTGGCTTGGCTCTGCTGAGAAGCAGCTATGCGCAGCCCGACAAAGAAACAGTGCATTCTTCCCATTCTCTTTTGGGAGCACATCACATTACATCACATTATTTGCATTCTTCTGCTGCAGATGCGTAGCGCTAATAACATTCTTTCTATTCTCTTGTGCTTTCAAGCACGATCTTTTCATTTATATGTCATTCTTTATTGGGCAAGTCTATTTAGCCTATTTGGCTACGCCTTACCCGGCTAGACTGTAAAAACACACACATGGGTCGTATGGATCTTGATTGTGCATACCACGTGGCTCATGGCACTTGATGTACAACATGGTGATGTACATCACACCAACCCGGTAGCAACACCAGTTACTATATCTCATGCGCTTTGTATTGCCATCCTTTGCTCTGCTATTCTGCGCCACAATATAGTGGCGCAGGTTATCACAACACCCAAGCGTGCATTTAAACTTTGCGTTATTTGCTTTGTGGCAGTGAGTGATGTCGGCTTGAATTTGGATGCTGGGTCGGGTCGGTTCATACTACAATAGTCTACAAAAGATTACAGGACAGTTCTCAGGGACACACGAGCTCAGGGCCCCCGTCGGTAAAACGATTGTTTGGGGGTCAGTTCTTTTTCGTGTTAGCCCCTACTGATATCATGGCCGGGCAAGGACCTTTAGCCTGTTAGGCCACCCCTGGACTGTAACAACATACGCACGGTGATTTTTTGTGTGTGCCGTCCTCCCATATTCGTGCTTATATTTGAGTGTTCATGTGTGCCTTTCTTGTGCCCCTCGCCCCAAGTTGAGCAAGGATGGGGGGGTCGCTATCTATGTCCGCACTTGCCTAAATGCTACTTTAGTCCATGAGGCACCTGAATTAGGCATGGCCTGGATTCGCATACATGGAACACACATTGGTGTGTGCTATATCTCACATGCTAACAGCTCATACTACAAACATGGTGACGACTACATTAGTATAGAGGACCACTTCTTCACTCTGGGTAAAATCATTGGGAACTTCCAGGAAAAAGGCAACGTTGTGGTGATGGGTGACTTCAACGCTCGGGTTTGGTCTTGGTGTGGACAATGAAGATACGAGTTAGGAGATGAACCAGTATCCCAAACCAATAATACAGCCCCCAACCAAACCATTCAACCGAGGTGTAGCATGGACACAGCTCCCCCCAATCGATTGGGGGGGGCCCTACTCCAGCTATGTGTAGTAACTGGTCTTATCATCCTTAACGGTAGAACAGAAGGTGATATGCAAGGTGCACATACCTTCTTTGCAGATGGCATGGACAAGAAATCTGTCATTGATTATGCGCTAGCCGCCCCTAGTCTTCTCAACACCCCAGGAGTCAAGTTTAGTGTGACTCCCAAGCATGACTGCCCTCTCAGGCCCGGGGGTAAAAAGTTTGACCACATGCCTATCACACTCCACATACCAGATGCTGCTCTTAGGCCTTCTCAAGGTAATATTAGTACACCTGCTGGTGGTAAACCTTCGCCCAAACTGAAATGGAAAGACAACTATGCCCAGATTTATGCGCACACAATTAAGCGTGGCCCAGACGTGAACCGATTACTTGACAATGCACTCCATAGCTCATCTATGGAAGATTCAGAGAAGGGGATTGCTAGTGCTATTGAACTAGCCATAAGCAAATGCACACCATGTCACAAACCTGTAGCTAAACGTAAGCACGGGCCCGTGAACGCATGGTATGATGATGAATGCAATCGTGCTAGACAGGCAGCAAGCCAAGCAGAACATCAACATGGCTCTAGCTCTGACTTGGCTGGTTCTATGCACAAGGAGTACAAGAGGATTCTCAGAAGAAAGAAGAGGAAGTGGCTAGAAACACGCATAGAGAACCTTCATACGAATCTTCGGCATAATCCGAAAAGTTTTTGGAAAGACGTGCGTGAGCCTAACAAGGCCACTACAGCAGATACCACAATTCATGATTGGACTGATTATTTTGCAGACCTCTTTGATGTGCAAGTAGGTATTGATCCAAGTCTGGATGCTAGGGACTTTGTCCCTCAAGCTGATGGACCTCATATAGAGGGCCGCACCAACGTGGTTATGTCAAGACTTTACCACCCAAGAGGTGTTTTCTGTTTCTCCAATCCCTACGGAAAAAACTCCTCCCCCGGGGTAGATGGTATCCCTGCAGAATGGTACAGATTTGCTTCCCATGAGGCCAACTCCCGATTTGTACAAGCTATGACTAACCTGTTTAATCTCATCTGGAAGACCTCTTACCCTAGCCAATGGGCTGCAGCTGCCTTGGTACCCGTACCCAAATCCAAAGGCAGTGTTTATGACAAGGACAACTATCGAGGTCTTGCGGTGAGCAACTCCATAGGAAAGATCTTCTCCCTTTGCATGCGTGCTACGTAGACTAGATGATTGGTCAGAAGAATTCAACCTCAGAGCCGCTGGCCAATATGGATTTAGAAGTGGTAGGGGTACTGCGGATGCATCATTCATTCTTAACCATATAGTAGATAAATATAGAGAGAAGAAAAAACCACTCTTTGTGGCTTTTGTCGATTTCAAGAAGGCTTATGATTGGGTCAACAGAGACTTGCTATGGGATTGCTTAGCAAGGCTAGGAGTAAAAGACCCCTATCTTAGTATTCTGAAGTCCATGTATAATCATGTCGTTTTCCAAGTTCGCCTACATGGGGACATTGGATCCTCCTTTCCATCCCTTGTAGGAGTTAAACAAGGAGACCCCCTATCCCCACTCCAATTCGGTCTGTTCATTGATAGAATTGAATCGTTCCTCCAATCCAAGCTCCCAAATGTAGGGGCTGAGCTTAGGGGAAAGATTCTGCAATTGTTACTTGCTGGTGACCTAGCTATAATGGCAGAATCCCCAGCAGATATGCAAGCGATGCTTGACTGCCTGAGAGATTTCTGCGAGGCTACTAAGATGGCTGTGAATATAAAGAAAACTGAGATTGTCGTTTTCAACAAGCAATTCTGTGATGAGGCCCGTATGGATCCTGATTACAAATTTGTCTATGATGGAGCACTGCTTTCTACAAAGTTATCTTTTATCTACCTGGGATCCCTCTTTGTGGATAGTGACTCAAGCAATCGTGCAAAAGCTGCTTTTTCTAGGATGCTCGCTAAGGCCCAAAAGGCTCACCACATGCTCCGTAGGCGATGCCATACTATGGAGATATACAATATTGATATTCTCAACCCACCTGTTTGATTCTCTTGTACAACCTATCCTGAATTTTGGATGTGAGGTTGGGCTCCTTCTATTCTGAACAACACACTTATCTCAAATGACCATGCTTGTGAGAAAATGGCATAGAGGGTATAACTTAAACAAATGTTGGGTGTTTGCCAATCTACTACATCTAATATTATCATGGAAGAGCTGGGTAGAACCCAGTTGTGTTTTGCTTGGCTTAAACAAGCTTTGCGCTTCTAGAACAAGACCATAGATAAAGAACCTGAGGATCTCATTAGAATGGCTCTTGAGGAATCTTTTGATTCCAACACTGGCTGGGTTCATGACTTACGTTGTGCTCTCCACAAGCTAGGATCCAGTAAAAACCTCAACATTTTGGAGGCTGTCGATGTCGAAGGTAATATGTCTGAAGTTTTTGAGTCATGGAGGTTTAAGTACCCAAGTGACACCAATGCAGTCAGAGACATCCCTGATGAGAGAAGGGTTGGCTTTAAACGCCTCCGATACCAGAAATGGTTCGCAGCCAACAGCAATGATGAGAATGGCTTGATTCCCTTTACATCTGCCTTACATAAGCAGGATCAGATTCGTTCTATAGCACAGTTTAGAATGGGTTCCCATTGGCTGAACACAGAAAGAATGAGGGTGGTGGATAGAGCACACATCCCTCGTTCAATGAGACACTGTCAAATGTGTGGGTTCCAAAAACCTGAGGATGAAATGCATATGTTTGAGTGCCCTTTTTATAATGATATCCGCTTCCGCTACCAGAAGCTGTTTACAGATATTTATAGGCATGTCCATGAGGATACCGACTTAACAGTATGGAATGTGGAATTCTGCGATTCCACATTCAGAACCTTTATGAATGGAAATTGGCACTAAGACTTTCTGGAGCAACCTAGCCGACTATCTTTCTACTTGTAGAAGAGCAAGACAGGAAGCCCTGGACTGCTTAGTGGCACCGTAATTTATTATCCCTTTTTTTCTTTTCTTCTTGTGACTTCTCATTTGTTAGCTTCTTACCTCCACCACTGTAAGTGGTTGAGATCTGGGTCCGGCTCTAGGGGGTTTAATACCTACGCCATCAAAATGGTGGTTGGGAGCTTGGTTTGTTTGTCCTCGACACACCCCTGATGTAATGTTTTTTTTTGCTTTGTAGGTGCTTTTTCTTTTTGTTTAAAGCACAGAGTCTCATACACCCTCGCGGTGTCAAGTAGACTTTAACATGTAATGTAATGTTTCTTCCCAAGCTGGCGAGTTGCCAAATTGCTGGCTTGAGCCATTTAACCATGTTCAGTTACTCAATCCAAAAGGATGGGTCTCCTCTTCAAAGACACGGATGATATTTTATACAACACAAGTGCAGCCATACATACGAGTATGGGTGGTTAAATTTACATTGTAGCACGAACTCAGGGCCCCCGTCAGTAAAACGATTGTTTGGGGTCCAGCTCGTCAGTGCTTTTCCGTGTTTGGTCCCCCTCTCAAGGTTGGGCAAGTCCCTTCAGCCAATTTGGCCTACCCCTGGACTATACCAACGTACATGGAATGGGTGGACATCAGGGTTGTTCTGGGGTACTCCAAGATCTGCATCATGTGACGCAAACCGTTTCACAATCTGTGAGAGTTGGCTGAAACGCCATGTAACAATCCAAGCAAATCCTAATGAATCCAATCCAAACTTAAACGCTAGCCACAGCAGTTGTGGGCATTTGCTTGCCATATATATTATTGGTTCAGGTGATTAGTACTTCTCCCTAGTTTCCATGGGTATCGCACGTGGGGACTTGAAAGTGGAAGACGGTGAGCAGCCCAGATGGGATGCAAACGCATGTAACCATCAAATCCATGGCAGTGGTGGACATGGGCTTGATGGATTGTTTCAGTTTTTTTTAGTAGTTTCACTTCCTTGATTTGAGACCTGATGAAGCTACCAGTAAGTATGTATGATGATGCTATTACTATGTATGAAGCTAAATTAGACACCCATAAATATTACGCCTTCCCGGTGGTTGGTGGTGAGACAGGCGCAGTGCCCGCGTGGTGAGCCTGGAGTGGAGGCGTGAGGTTGAGGGGGTCAGCCCGTTTGCTTGCACTGGGGCCATCTTCAACTTGAACTTGGTTACATGGCTCCAGCCAGCAATTTGGCCGATCGCCGTCTTTGGCAGTAAAAACAATATTTACTAGCAAAAATGTCAACGAGAACACAGCGTGAACAAATCACCTCACCCCTTTTCCTGTTCTTCTATACTTGTTTAACTGGTGCCAACCACCAAATGTATGAAGCTACTACTACGTACATATTTGTGGTTGCCTGATCTTTACTGCGGGCTATGATAGCTCAATTCATAAGTAAAGAGACCAGCTAATTTTACGCGCGCATACTCCTGCTGAAGTTGCACTAGATCCGTCAAAAGAGTGTAGAATGCAACGCACTGACGACACTGCTTCTGTTTGGGCTACGCATGGCAGCTTCCAGCCAGCTCTATTAGCCAGGAACAAGGTCAAGCGAGTAGACGCTTCAAATTTTGGGGTCTTTGACGCCCTTCTTACACCTACAGCACTCGTAAACAAGCTTATCAGCCCAATAAAAGGGTGCCGAAGACCCCCTAACAAGCTTATCAGCCCAACCAACCAACAAGCTTATCAGCCCAATACAAGGGTGCTGAAGACCCCCTAAATTTGCAGTGAGAGCAGCTGTCCTCCATACACTGTGTCTTGCAACTAATACACAGCTCTTGGTGTGCGTGCCTCGTAGAATTAGACAGCGATTGGTATTCCTCTTGTAGTGAGAGCAGCTGTCCTCCATACACTGTGTCTTGCAACTAATACACAGCTCTTGGTGTGCCTCGTAGAATTAGACAGCGATTGGTATTCCTCTTGTACTTCATTTGAACCACTAGGATAGCCGACTCAGATCTTGAAGGGTCCGTTTCGTCTCAGAGGCAGATCTTGGGACTAGGTGCGTCTCAAGATGCGCTGCTCCCTACGCAGAGAGAGCATATGTGTGCCCCAGCTGGCCACACAGATATTGGGACTGGGTGCGTCTGAAGATGCAGATCTTGGAGTCCCCCTGAACAACGCTACTCGCTCCCTACCTGGCCACGAAGATGAGGCGCACAGAGAGGGTATGTGTGCCCTAGCTGGCTATAAAGACGAGGCGCTGAGCGAGGAGAACAAGCCACGCCTACCTGGCCACGAAGATGAGGCGCAGAGAGAGGAGAACAAGCAGCAGGACAGATGGCAGGACATGAGCAGTTTGCAGGGGGCCGGAGGGTCCAATGCCGAGCATCTGTCCGATTTCTGGCTGAGCAGTATGGCTTCCCCCCAAGTTGAGCGCATAGAAGGCATAGGTCCCAGATCCAGCTAGGGCACGCAAGTCCATCAGGAGGGGCCACACTGTTGTTGAGGGGTTGTCTTTCCTCCACTGCAGACACAGAGTTTGGAAAAGTGTTAAAAACAAGTGTGAAAAGCACATAAGCGCGGAAAAGTGTTATACACAAGTGTGGAAAGTGTTTTAAGTAGGGAATGGCAATACGATAGCATATGACAAGTATGGAAAGTGTTACATATGCAAAAGCGTGGAAAGTGCGATAAGTGTGGAAATATGATAAGGTGAAACACAAGCCGTCAAAATATTGAAAGCAATGCCGTGATGGAGGACAAGAGATGAAGAGATTGGATCAAGAATATAAGAGGCGTAGGTGTTTCTGTGTTTCTGTGTGTGTGTCACAGGAGCAGCAAAGACGCCCTCATGTGTATTGCCATGGTACTTCTGCAGGAGGGAGGGAGGGAGGGAGAGAGGAAGGGAGGGAGGGGATGTGTGTCAAAGAGCAAATATGTTTTTGGCGCTTTCCCACCTGGTCCAGGTTCCCTTGGCATAGCTGAATGCTGCTGCTCACCGCCTTGCGCATGTCTGGCAAAGTAGGGTCATTTTCGGCCATATCAGATAATTGGACTACCACCCAGTCCGCAGCAGACCAGATCTCAATCTTGTCCAGGGTTAAATGGGACAGAAAACAGAGAGCATCTAGGCCACACAAGATTATGTTTTTGGCCCTAACCCACCTGGTCCAGGTTCCCTTGGCACAGCTGAATGCTGCTGCTCACCGCCTTGCGCATGTCTGGCAAAGTAGGGTCATTTTCGACCATGTCAGGAGCATCAAGCTTGGCAGCAAGCATATGCAGGAAGTGCAGGAACCAGCCGAACAGGTCGCCCATGTTGCTGCACTTTGTGAACACTGTAGACACCTTGCCCCTTTCCATCTTGACCACACCTGCACACACGTGGGGTGGGGTGGTGGGGTGGGGGGGGGGAGAGGAGTGTGTGAGTGTGTGTGGGGTGAGTGGGGGTGGGGTGGGGGGTGGGTAGTGGGTGGGGAGGCAGCTGGGGAGCACTGTTGTCACCTTGCCTCTTTTTATATTGACCACACCTGCACACAAATGACCAGTTACGCGGTCAAGCGGCGGGGAAAAGGGAGAGGTCAAACCGGTAGGTAGGTAGGGGGGGGGGGGGGGGGGGGGGGGGGGGGGGTAGATGAGAGCAGGAGGGCAGTGTGTGTGTGGGGGGGGGGAGTAGGAAAGGTGGTAAGGTAGGGGTAGGAGGGAGGGGATGAGAGCAGGAGGGCAGTGTGTGTGGGGGGGGGGGAGTATGGGGAGATGAGAGCAGGAGGCCTAGGGCAATGTGTGGGGGGGGGGACTAGGAGGGAGATGAGGGCAGGAAGGGGTAGGGTAGGGGGGGGGAGAGGAGGGACTCAAGTCATCTGATAAACTCCAAAAGCCTGTACTGACCTTCATTCAATTAATAAATAATACGCCTTATTACGAGGTGTGAGGTTAAGGGGGCCAGCCCGTTTGCTTGCACTAGGTCCAACCACTACCCACTTTCTCGTTGTTATAGCATATTGCCAGTGTGGCGATGGCCATTCTTATGGGGATTGCGCAGAAATGGCAAGGAAATTATATTAAATTGCAAAATAAATTACCCACCTTCAAACACCTTCCCGTTGTTGTAGCACATTGCCAGTGTAGCGATGGCCATGATTTGAGGAATAGCGCAGAATCGAAACACTTGGACATCCCTCACTTTGGACATGTACTCAATGCTGAAGGGCAGGTGGCGCATGGCATCAGTGATCTGCACACATGGCATGACAGTGTTTTAATTTACTTTAAATTTACTTGTATTCAATGCTGAAGGGTAGGTGGCGCATGGCACCAGTGATCTGCACACATGACAGAGCTTTTAATTTCTTATATTTTATTTGCATTATTATTACTATTAAAGGTGGCACAAGACATCAGTGATCTGCATACATGACATGACAGTTTTTAATGCACTTAATTTACTTTGAATTCACTTTTATTTACATGTACTCAATGCTGAAGGGTAGGTGGCGAATGCCCCATATGGTTCAAGCACTTGCTTGCACTGTTATATACCCGTTGACTATGTTTTGAGCCATCAAACCGTGTACTCATTTGTAGACTGATTTGTTACAGAGAGTTTCTTGCTAAACTGGAGTTGAGGGATTTAAACTCCCGACCTCAACTCTTTGCAACAAATTAGTAATCAAACCGTGTACTCATTGATTGGCTAATTTGTTGCACAGAGCTATTCCGTTTCAATGAATGGCTCATCGGTGGAGCTCCTTGAAACAAGAAGCTGCGGGGTTCGAATCCTTACAGGTGCGCATTAGTGTTCGCGGTCGCTGTCAACTGCCGTGGTAGCTTTGTCCAGGTAAAGTAGCAGCCCGTCCCCTAACGCCCGAAGACGGGGCTCCCTTTATACCACGCCCTACCAGGCGTTATCATTACTAATTTGTTGCAGAGAGTTGTGGTTGGGAGTTCAAATCCCCCCAACTCAAGTTTGGCGAGAAAAGCTTCTCTCTTTTGACCTGAAGGTCTCCTCCCAACCCAAGAATGGAGCACAATATGTTTCAAGCACTGGATTGCACTGTCGCGATTTGAGACCTCCTAGAAGTCACTCAATTCCTAACAAGAACAATAATAATACTTATAAATCAAATCATAATAATAACTGAAAGTAATGATAATAAACCAAAGAATGGCGCACCATATGGTTCAAGCACTGGATTGCACTGTCACAATTTGAGACCTCCTAGAAGTCACACAATTGTTGGCTATACTTCCCCCTGCGCAGGAAGCAGATTAGTGATTGCTAATCTACATACTTTTAAATTAAGAAGCACATCCTCACACTGCCACGAAAGCATCGTCATCGGTGCCTTGTTCTGTTTGTCCTGGGTGTGTTTGTATATACGTGTAACTATACCGGGTAATACACATGTCGTAGCGTTGTACCACAATCAAAGGGCACTGCCTGCAACAGGCACGGTAAACAATCGCTTTGCAGTAAACAATCACACTGGGCCAGAACCTGTGCAACATGCACATATGCTAAATGCACATATAAATGTGAAATGCAGATGAGAAATATATACACGCAAATGAACGCATAATTGAGATACACAGAGGCAGAAGCATGAGCACTTACCAGATAGCACTGGGCCAGAACATGCGCGGTGCAGGCTCCTCCAGGATGTCCTCCTGCAGAGCGAGACAGTGGGAAGAGAGTGTGCGTGAATGAGGTGGGGTGAGGGGCAGGGAAAGGTTAGTCAAAGTACGGGATACTGTTGGTCTGGCTAGGTATGGGTTGGAACGAGATAATGAATAAACAATACAAATAAATTGTACGCCTTCACCACTACTAGCAGTACTGTCCATGCACGCATGTAGGATTACACATACTGCCGTGCACATATAGACTGCTGTCTTAGTCATACACAATCAACCTCTGTACTCAAACAGCGAAACTGGTCATAAGTAGAGCTTGATGCAGCCTATTTCCATACCACCACCTTTTTCATGATGATCAGACCCAATAACTTGCCTACACTATCAACCCCCGTACTCAAATAGCCAAACTGGTCACAAATCATGCGTAAGCAACCCCTTTTAGAAAACATTAACTGCCTGAACACAGTCCACGCTTAAATCTTCAGCTGACAATGGTGTAATCATCGTTCAGCTGTATTTTGGTAGTGGTGGTGGTAGGTTACCGTGCCCGTGTGTTTATTTGTGTGTGTGTGGTTGTCCAGTACGATATTGGGTAGGAGTGGATATAGGATTGGGTATAATATCATAGAGATATATCAGCAATATTATATGTTATGTCTTACGATGTTGTATGATAAATGGACCATAAATAATCTTGGGAGCCAGTACGGTGTTGACTTGTTTACTCATTTCCCTATCACCACCTCATTCATGATGTTCAGGCCCAACACCTTGCCTGTCTGAAATTGTGAAATTGCAACATGCTCAAATTAGGCTCATAATCCCATTCCTACTGTCTTGCTTTTCAAGAGGACATCACAACCTTATCCGCAATGATCAGACCCAATACCACCCTCGACCAAAACACCCTCCGCCACAACTAACACCCTGAACCACAACCAACACCCTCGACCACAACCAACACCCTCAACCACAACCAACACCTACGACCACAACCAACACGCTCAACAACAACCAATACCTTCGACCACAACAAACACCCTCGAGCACCAACAACACCACCCTAAACCACCAACAATACCAGTTCCACCACCAACACCACCCTCGAACACCACCACCATTCTCAACGACCACTACCTTTCGCAACCACCACCACCACCCTCATTTCACCATCACCAACACCACCCTCAACTACCACCAACACCGACAACCACAACCAACACCCTCAACCACAACCAACAACCTCAACCACAACCAACACCCTCGACCACAACCAACACCCTTGACCACAATCAACACCCTCGAGCACCACCACCACAAACAACCTCGAACACCAACAACAAAAACCTCAAACACCAACCTCAACCACACCCAACACCCTCGACCACAACCAGCACCCTGGAACACCAGCACCATCCTCGAGCCACAACCAACACCCTCCACCACAACCAACACTCTTAATCACAACCAACACCCTCCACCACAACCAACACCCTCTACCACTACCAACACCCTCGACCACGACAAACACCCTTGGGCACAACAAACACCCTCGACCACTAATATCACCCTCTACCAAAACCAACACCCTCCACCACAACCGACACCCTCATCCACAACCAACACCCTCAACCACAACCAACACCCTCCATCACAACCAACACCCTCGACCACTAATATCACCCTCTACCAAAACCAACACCCTCAACCACAACCAATACCCTCGACCACAACCAACACCCTCAACCACAACCAACACCCTCCATCACAACCAACACCCTCGACCACTAATATCACCCTCTACCAAAACCAACACCCTCAACCACAACCAATACCCTCGACCACAACCAACACCCTCAACCACAACCAACACCCTCCATCACAACCAACACCCTCGACCACTAATATCACCCTCTACCAAAACCAACACCCTCAACCACAACCAACACCCTCATCCACAACCAACACCCTCAAACACAACAAACACCCTGGACCACAACAAACACCCTCAAACAAAACCAGCATCCTCGATCACAAATATCATCCTCTACCAAAACGAGCACCCTCGACCACACCCAACACCCTCGACCATGACCAACACCCTTGACCACAACCAACACACTCGACCATGACCTACACCCATGACCACAACCAACACACTCGACCATGACCAACACCCATGACCACAACCAACACACTCGACCACAACCAGCATCCTCAAACACAACCAACACCCTCAACCACGACCAACACCCTCAACCACGACCAACACCCTCAACCACAACCAACACCCTCGACCACAAACAACACCCTTGTCCACAACCAACACCCTCGACCACAAACAACACCCTTGTCCACAACCAACACCCTCGACCACAACCAACACCCTCAGGAAACAGCAAACACTCTCGACCACAATCAGTATCCTCAAACACAACCAACACCCTTGACCACAACCAACACCCTCAACCACAACAAGCACCCTTGACCTCGACCAGAGTCATTGAATACAACCAACAGCCTTGACCACAACCACCTCCCTTGTCCACAACCAACACCATGGAGCACAACAAACACCCTCGAAAACAACCAGCATATTCGAACACAACCAACACCTTTGACCACAAATATCATCCTCTACCAAAACCAACACCCTCGACATCAACCAACACCCACGACCATGACCAACACCCTCGACCACAACCAACACCCTCGACCACAACCAACACCCTCAACCACAACCAACACCCTTGACCACAACCAACACCCTCAGGAAACAGCAAACACTCTCGACCACAACCAACACCCTCCACCACAACCAACACCCTCAACCATAACCAACACTCTCGTCCGATATATATATATATATATACATACATATATATATATATATATACATACATACATATATATATATATATATATATACATACATACATACATACATATATATATATACACACATACATATACATTTGTATATAAACATATACATATACATATACATATATATATATATATATACAAATATATATGTATATATATGGTTGGGCCCATATATATATATATATATATATATATATATATATATATATATATATATATATATATATATATATATATATATATATAAAGAAATCATGGTCGTGGTCGTGGTCGTGGTGGTGGTCGTGGTCGTGGTGGTGTCATCGCGCAACCGACTTAACCGACTTCCGGCCCAGCCAATTCCCGCCCAGCCAATTCCCGCTCAGCCAATTCACGCTTTTAATCCCTCCTGCTTCAACTTCTGCCTCATTGGCCTCCTGCGAATTCTGCCTTATGCAACCTTTGCCTCCTGCGTATTCTACCTGTTGCGCATCCCGCCCGATTTCTCCTTTTCCCACCTGAGTCCATCATTTTGGTAGCGCTACAGTTCGTCTTCCTACAAGCTTTTCCCCCTGCATCTCTGCAAGACCTTTCCCTTGCGTCAAGAGACCTGTCGCTGCGCACAACGGGAGGTCACGTGGTGAGTCAGCCGACCTGTCAGAAAAGTCCGAATTGCATCCATCCCATGTCACAAACTTGACTGCAAATTCTTCCCACTGCATTAAGAAATATGTCGCTCCGCATTGTGCCATAGCAAGTACGCATCAAAGTTGACTGAATGAAAAATCTCGCTGAGCATTCTCGCCCTAACTTGAGCGAACATCTCAAATCAGCAACTTGACTGCAACTTCTTCCCACTGCATCGAGAAACTTGTCGTCGCTGTGCATTGTGCAATAGCGAGCACGCGGCAAAGTTGAATGGATGAACCTAGCGATATTTCCAAGTCTCAGATCGAGTTGACTTCGGGAGCAGTTGCGGTGAACAGGATTGTTCTTTGGCCGAACTGAATACATGATCGCTAAGAAGAAGCTTTAGTTATATAAAGTTGCGATTGCGCAGGTTCAGCTTTTTCAGTGGGGGCGACTATCGATCACAGCTGAGGTGGCAGGGAAGCAGGTCCGATGCTTTTAGCGGATTCGGATGATGCGCAAACGTTGTCGATGCCCATCGTCCCGTTTGCCTTTCAGCTATGGCAAAGCCCACAGCTGAAGTGGAGGGAGGTAGATATGGAGTATGTGTGTGCTGGTGGGTGCGTGTAGGAGGGAGGGGAGGGATGAGAGTGGGGAGAGGGTGGGGGCTGGTGGGATGGCTGGGGTGGGGGAAGGGATGGAGTCAGGACAGGAAGGGGTGGAGATAACTGGGGGGGGGGGGGGGGGGGGGGGGAGTACGGTGGTGTTTGTGTGCTTGTGGGTGCACAAGGGAGACCATCGCAAGGGATGTGCGTCCGTCAATGTTTTAAGTTGCATGCACTGCAGAGAAAACCGTTTTGCAACCCAGCCCAAAACAGGTGTGGCCAACGGGAGGGAAGGGGGGAGGGGGCGGATAATGGTTTGGTGGTGGTGGTGTGTGTGAATGGGGGGGGGGGCTTCAAGTGTAAACCATTATGTAACCAGCCCCAAATAGGTGTGGCCAAAGGCCAAACGGGCACCATACTATGATTGGGGGGGAGGGGGGGGGGGGTCTTTGTGAGAGTAGGTGTGGCTACCGGCCACACGGGCTACCGTACTAGTATATATATATATATATATATACAAATGAGATGTGGAGGGGTTTTAGGGTTTTAGTATATATCTCATTTGTATATATATATATATATATACAAATGAGATGTGTTGACAAGTGGTGACGTTCTAGCTAGTGTCAGCATAACATCCTCTACCAATTTATGTATTTGACACAAAGTATGAACAAACACCTCATGATGCACATCTTTCAAATGAGCCCTGTAAAAAAGGTTGGGGATCACTGCTATCTTTTTCGGCTACCAGCAGCAGCTATACGATATCAGCTTCAGATGCCCCAAGTTGTTCGACGTTTGGATGAAGAGAGAGCCTGGGGAGCTGCCTAGAAGCTGATGCTCATAGCTGAAAGGGAAAGCTTCGTAGAGGATGCTTTGATAGGTAGCATGTGATGAATGAGGAGGACAACATTATCCACAGTAGCAGGTTTGTAACACAAAAGCAAGCGTGATACGCTTTACTGCACCTACCAAGGATCCATATCTTCTGAGCTTTTCTGTCCAGCTACAAGCAGTAGCTTCTTGGCAGCTCCTTGAGCCAGCCACTGCGCTACACCCATAATTCCAGCAAATTTCGACAAAAGATGCACTAGGTTATGCTTGGCTAGTAGCCAGTCAGGGGAGCTGCCTAGATGCTTTTGCTTGTAGGTGAAAAGGAAAGCTTTGGATATCTTGCATGCAAGCTACACCATCATGCAAGTCCATGCATGATGCATCTGCCACTCTGCCAGCATATCAAGACTGGAAAGGAAGCCCTAGTAGCGTAGTCCCGGAAGCTTCGCGAAATTCTGACGTCGACCTGATCTCGCAGATTTCGGCCCAACAAACAGCACGGCAAAAATCGAAGAGCAAAAATGAAGCAAGCTGTCAAATTTTATGTGCTACCTTTAAATTGCAAACTGAAGTCAGGGATGGGCTGTGAAGAAAGGAGGGGTTTCGCGGGAGTTTCTGACGCATTCAATTGAGGGAGACCCGGGGGCGGGGGGGAGACCCCTGGGGTTGCCCTGGCCCTAGCTCCGAGGTTGTAAACCCTGGCTTCGGCCACGACTTCAAGACACCTGATGATGCGTCGTCGGTTTCAATCCAGCATCGTCGTCTTGCTTTCGCGACGCCAATTTTTCTCTTCGCTTACTCGCCAGTGACACATTCAGGACTTGCTAGCTCCATGCCGGCTCTCCCTCATCTTCCCCCGGAAGTCGTGACAGATCTGGTGTTGCGCGCCCTGAGTCTTGAGGCGCCGATATGCGAAATATCCGCTGTTTGCAGCTTCTGGCATTCTATCTTGGTGCGCCATCTTGCCGAGGTGTTGATCCTCAGATATGATGGCAACATGGTCAGCGTACTCCGTCGTGCTCTGCAGCATAACAAGTTGGATGTGGCTCTTGATCTAGTTTCCAGGTCTGCATCCTTGGACGAGTCTGAAGAAGCTCTGGTCTTGGTGGCCCAGTGTGGGCAAGCTGATTTGGTCAGGTATCTGATTCATGCCCCACAGCATGGGCAGCGTGCTGACTGCCAAGATGGTCAGGCACTTGTGGCAGCTTCAGGACATGGCCATATTGAGAAAGTATGCATGCTTTTTGATGCCCCGCTGCATGCTGCCCATGCTAACTGTCAAGATGGAATGGCATGTATGATAGCAGCACAGAATGGCCACATTGAGGTGGTGCGCATGCTGCTGGGTGCACCAGAGCATGCTGCCCATGCAAACTGCCAAGATGGACGGGCACTTATGATAGCAGCACTGGGGGGCCACAGTGAGGTAGTGCGCATACTGCTGGATGCACCACTGCATGCTGCCCATGCAGACTGCCAAGATGGAATGGTGCTTTTGATGGCAGCACGGTCCGGTCACAACGAGGTAGTGCGAATGCTGCTGGATGCACCAGAGCATGCTGCCCATGCAGACTGCCATGATGGAATGGCACTTATGATGGCAGCACAGAATGGCCACATGGAGGTGGTGGGCATGCTGCTGGATGCACCAGAGCATGCTGCACATGCAGACTGCCAAGATGGAATTGCGCTTGTGCTAGCAGTAATGACTGGCCAAGTTGAGGTAGTGCACATGCTTCTTGATGCTTCTCAGCATGCAGCCCATGCTGACTGCCAAAATGGACTGGCGCTTGTGAAAGCAGCACTGGGGGGCCACAGTGAGGTTGTGCACATGCTGCTACATGCCCCACAGCATGCTGCCCATGCGGACTGCCGAGGAGGAATGGCAATTATTATAGCAGCAGAGAAGGGCCACAGGGAGATGGTGCACATGCTACTTGATGCCCCTCATGCTGCCCATGCTGACTGCCAAGATGGACTGGCACTACTGAAAGCTGCACTGGAGGGCCACAGTGAGGTTGTGCACATGCTGCTACATGCCCCACAGCATGCTGCCCATGCGGACTACCAAGATGGCTTGGTACTGTTGGTAGCAGCAGAGAAGGGCCACACTGAGATAGTGCGAATGCTGCTAGATGCCCCACAGCATGCTGCTCATGCTGACTGCCAAGATGGCCACGCACTTGTGCTAGCAGCAAGGGAAGGCCACACTGAGGTAGTGCAGGTGCTGCTAGATGCCCCACAGCATGCTGCTCATGCTGACTGCCAAGATGGCCACGCACTTGTGCTAGCAGCAAGGGAAGGCCACACTGAGGTAGTGCAGGTGCTGCTTGATGCCCCACATCATGCTGCCCATTCTGACTGCCAGGGTGGATTAGCTTTATTGTCAGCTTCAGCAAATGGCCACATTGAGGTGCAGCGCTTGCTGAGTAGGATATGAGTGGCTGGCAAGCACATGAGGTAGAGTGAATGGTCTTGTGGCCATAGGTGGTGAAGGGGAAGGGCATACAAGTATCTTGGTCTAGGGCATCTGGAGCCCCTCACTATCTGATGCCGAGTAGGATAGTAGCCTCACTTGCTGCACGTATCACCCTGGTGATGACACATTTGTCTCCACCTGCTTACCAGTGAGCTTCCTGATTTAAATAGGGCAAATTAAATAACCTGCCACCACCTAGAGCAACACAAAAGCTGACGATGAGGGGTTTCGCCTTGCTGCATGAATTCCTTTGCCAACCCAATCATGGATGTCCTGCCTCCACATGGGTGTGTGTGTGGTGGTGGTGGTGGTGGTGGTGTGGGGGGGGGGGGGTATGGGAGAAGAGGTTTAGCAGCTTAAGGGGAGGGGGGGGGGGGGGGGGGGGGGGGCAGGGCCAGGGCAGAAGAGAGGGGAGAAGTGGCATGAGCTAGCCATTCTTGACATTGACTTAAGTGCCAACGAGCTCACATTGTACTTGATCTTGATCAAGCCCCTTTTGGGCTATCTGGCTGCACCTAGGCCGAACTCAAGCACAAGGTTGGGAATGCCGTTACCACTCTTTCTTTTTTGGGCTACGCGAAGCAGCTTCTAGGCAGCTCCTTTCAACCACCTTTGGACCAAACCTGAAGCTAGCTAGAGCGTCTGAACGCTAGCATGACAGGCATTCACATGCAGATGTTATCTTTGGGCTCAAATCAGTCGCTGGCTAATGGAGCTGGGTGGAAGCTGCTACGCATAGCCCACAAAAGAAACAGTGCTAGTGCCACCCATGTGCTTCGAGCTCACTTTGGGATGATCACCATCTGCAGGAGCAGACAATATATGAAGTATAAGCACAACTTCACAACACTCCAGAGTACAGAATTTGGTGTGCTGAACTTCCCTTGTAGTGGATTCTGGTTAACTCCTGTTGGGCTATCTGGCTACACCCAGCCTGAAGCGCGTATCTTCATCGCCTTAGCCTCTCATCTTGGCTTTTCTTTTCAGCTACAAGCAGCAGCTCCTAGGCAGCTCCACGAGCTCTCTCTTCATCCAAACCTTAAAAAACCTAGTGCACCAGGGATTTGATATCTTCCGCTTTCCATTGCTCTTGGAATCTTTTCGATTTGGCCCAGTGGCAGTCTAAGAGGGCTTTCTAGAAGCTGCTGCTGATAGCCGTAAATTAAAAGCAGTGAAACGATGCTTTGGCCCAGTGGCAGGCTCATGGAGCTTCCTAGAAGCTGCCGCTGATAGCCGAAAATGAAATCGTCTGCTTTCCATTGCTCTTGGAATCTTTTGAATTTTCCCCAGTGGAAGTCTAAGAGGGCTTCCTAGAAGCTGCTGCTGATAGCCGTATGGCTAAAAACAAGCAGTGAAATGAGGGTTTGGCCCAGTGGCAGGCTCATGGAGCTTCCTAGAAGCTGCTGATGATAGCCGGAAATGAAATTGCCAGCTTTCCAGTGTTCTTGGAACTTTGGGTTTGGCACAGTGGCAGGCTCGTGGAGCTTCCTAGAAGCTGCTGCTGATAGCCGTAAGAAACAGGCAGTGAAACGAGGGATTGGCCTAGTGGCAGGCTCATGGAGCATCCAAGAAGCTGCTGCTGATAGCCGTAAAAAAGATGGCAGTGAAACGAGGGATTGGCCTAGTGGCAGGCTCATGGAGCTTCCTAGAAGCTGCTGCTGATAGCAGTAAAAAATAAGCAGTGAGATGAGAGTTTGACCCAGTGACAGGCTCTTGGAGCTTCCTAGAAGCTGCTGCTGATAGCCGGTAAAAAACAAGCAGTAGTGAAGCGATGGTTTGGCCCAGTGGCAGGCTCGTGCAGCTTCCCAGAAGCTGCTGCTGATAGTGGCAAAGTGTGGCTGCTGCTTGGCAGCTCTGAGAGCCAGCTGTTGGGCATAGCTCGGATATTTGAGTATTTGAATAGTTCTGGCACTGTGTGACAGCTGCTTGGCAGCTCTGAGAGCCAGCCGCTAGTCATAGCCTGAATATGTGAGCAGTGCTGGCAAAGCTTGGCTGCTGCTTGGCAGCTCCGAGAGCTATATGCTGGGCATAGCCCAGATATTTTAGTATGTATGGCCAAGCATGGCTGCTGCTTGATTGGCAGCCCCTAGAGCCAGCCGCTGGGCATAGCCCAAATATTTGAATATTTGTGACCAAGCGTGGCTGCTGCTTGGCAGCTCTGAGGGCCAGCCGCTGGGCAAAGCCCGAATATTTGTTTTTTGAATATTTATAGCAAAGCGTGGCTGCTGCTTGATTGGCAGCTCCGACAGCCAGCAGCTGGTCATAGCCCGAATATCTGAGCAGTGCTTGAAAACTGAATAGCTGATGATGTCCGCTTCCAGGTGCACTAGATTTCTTTGGGTTTGGTTTGATTCCATAGTCTATCAGCCTTCAGGCTGCTCTTTGGGTGTGGCTGCATAGCCAGCTAGGGGATCTGCCTAGAAGCAGCTGAATGTAGCCGAAAAGAAATGTAATGTGGTAGTACCGAATGTCCTCTCTACTCTAGGATATAAATGGGCTTTTTGATAAATGAGGAATCGAGCATTATTGACTTAATGAGTATAATATGAGAATATTAATGAAGTCTCTATAACTCTGATTCATTTAGAGGATGGAAACATTTTGTTACATTTATCAGGAGGATGACATCAGAAAAATATCTGGTTCCCCCCCAGAAAAGTTGGAAGAGTCAAAAGGGGGGGGGGGGGGGGGGGGGGGGGGGGGGGGGCAACCCAATTTAGATGAGACGCAGCCCATGTTGTTGCAAATCATCTCCTCTAGTACCTTGCATTTTTTAACCCCCAGAGAATGTTGTGGATTATTTTTTAACACGATTACAAATTAATCCAATATTCACCCTAGATAACTCTGGAACTCTAATTCATTTAAAGGATGGAAACGTTTTGTTACATTTATTAATAAATGTGACAAGAAACGTTTAGTAATCTGCATAGCACGAACTCCAGGCCCCCCTCGTTTACGATTTGGGGGATTCAGTTCACCAGTACTGGTGCTTGTATATTAAACTGCCTTTCCTGTTTTTAAGGTTGGGCAAGTCCGATTAAACTATTTGGCCACCCCCTGACTGTACAAATACATATAGTTCCGGTTGATGCGTCGCCCCTCGACTATTGTTGAACCTGGTGATGTACTTTTTTTATCGGAGGAGTTCCCACTTCTCAAACATTGAAGTTGTATTTGGGAACATGTGATGGCTCTAGGCAGCCGTGAAGGCCGCTCGCCGTCTTAGGCAGTAACTTAGCCAAATAAAATCGAAGCATTATAATCATAAATTTGATCCAGTCTCTCCATACAATCTTGATAAGCAAAAGGCAACTACTCACGACCTTCCAAAATAGGTTGCACATGAAGTAATATAAATGAATCATTTTGTTATCAGATTGGGAAATCAGGTTATGATCATTACATGTCGCATTCTAAAGGACTTAATCGCTACATTAAAAAATCACCATGATGTACATCTTGAACTTGACCTAGATCACATAGGTCATACATTCAATATTTCCATCCCACGAGACCATAGGCGCTTCCATCTATCTGTTTCTTCTCTCAAACAGTGTATAGCTCTATAGCTAAATGGGACTGGCTGTACATATGATCCAGTCCATCCAAGAATGGCCATGTGTATTGTAAATCTGATAATCCCGTTTCAACGGTTCATTTTGTTTCGCGCTGCCTTTTGAGCCCCTCCGCGCGTTTCGCATAGTTTTTCAACCCCCTGTGGGGGCTGCGCGCAGTTTTTGCGCTTTTTGCACTACTAAAAAGCGCTGACCAAATTGACGTTTGTGCGCTTTAAGCGCTGGCCAATTTGGCAAGACGTAGTACCCTGGTTCGAATCCCTCCTGGTGCGCTTTAGTGTTCGCAGTCGCTGTCAACCTCCACGGTAGTTTTGTCCAGGTAAAGTAGCAGCCCGTTCTCTACCACCGTGAGCTTGAGACGGGGCTCCCTTAATAGCACGCCCCACCAGGCGTTCTCACTATAAATCTCATAATTCTTGACCTTCGATCTCGAACCGACATGCCATGTGTGCAATTGTGCTCACAAGCACGCAAGAATACGGTATATGGATAAGCACTGCAGCCTCCGGCTAGAGCCAGGGTACTTCAAATGGCCAAATTGGCCAGCGCTTTAGCGCACTTAAAAACAAAAAACTGCGCTTTGTAGTGCAAAAAGCGCAAAAGATGCTTGCTGCGCCCACAGAGGGTTTGCAAAAAACTGCGCTTAAAGCGCAGAGGGGGTCAATAAGCCAGCACTCAAAAGCGCGCGCCTTGAATTACCCTGATATGGATAAGCACTGCAGCCTCCGGCTAGCGCAAGTCACTGTGTCAAGTGTAAAAAAAGTGAGGTAGGGATGTAGGCGACGCTACCTTCGATGCAGTTTTTTTAACTAGTTAGTTTGGTGTAGATACCCTGTTTAGTTAAGTTAGTTTAGTATAGAGATCCTGTCTCTGAGAGCGCGTGGCCTTAAGTACTATCTGACCACCAGTTGGAGGAGCGGTTGGTTAGGAAGCAGTAAATGGGAGGGTGCTGGTTCCGTTGGCTTGGCTTAGGGTCTGATAACGGTGCGGAGTCCCTTAGAGGCATCTATACCGTTACAGCAAGACTGAATCACTGTCAGATTTAAGAATCAGTACAGCAGGGCAAGACTGAATTACTGTTAGAGTTAGGAAGCAGTACAGCAGCTGTATAGCTGCGCAAGAATGAATCCCTGTCAGATTGCTTAAAAGCTGTACATCAGCAGTACAGCCTCGCAAAACTGAATCCCTGTCATATATATATATATATATATATATATATATATATATATATATATATATATATATATATATATATGTGTTTATGACCGTGTAACCCTAAACGCATAAGTGATCATTTAATCGTGAAGCGACCCACACACCAAGTATGCCTTGCCTTTGCTGGCACCTAATTGTGTATGGTACGTGATTCCAGCGTAATAAGAAAATGACTCTTGATTCATTCCCACCACCCAACAAGCAACCACCAGGCTCTGAACCTGCAAGTGGTTGCATATCGACCAAAACTAAACAGAAACATTCAATATGACCTGTCAATCCTCTGGGGTCTGGGGTAAGTTTCTGGTAAGTGTTGGGTCATATCGTCACAGGCGCCTGGTGTTGTCCATCTGTCGATTCCTTTATACCCAGCCCACACATACATGCACGCTGCTGCCATATGCTGATACTATCGCCCAGCATACTAACACACGCACATACTAACACACGCACACACACGCATACAAACATGCTACTGCCGCTGGGCAGAGCCCCCCCACGCACTAACACACGCATACACAAACAAACATGCCACGACCGCTGGGCAGAGCCTCCCCACCCCCCACCCCAACATCCCACACACACTAAGGCACACACAAACAAACATGCCATGGACGCTGGGCAGAGCCCCCCCAACCCCCCCCACACACTAACGCACACACATACAAACGTGCCACAGCCGCTGGAAGAGCCCCCCCCCCCCCACACCACCACCACCACCACCACCACCACCACCACCACCACCACCACATACACACACGCACGCACAAACATGTCACTGCCACTGGGCTGAGCCCCCTCCCCTCCCCTCTCTTGGTCCTCTTCACCGTCTGTAAACTCTCGGGATCACCTGACTCCTCCTCTGTCTCCAAGCTGTCAGCATCCAAAGTAATGATAACGCCTGATAGCGCCTGGGAGCAGATTTGGGCCCCCCCCCGCCTATAAGGTTGCAAGCTTGGAGGTTGCCTTAAGCTGGTGGCCCATGGATATCTTTGTCCGGAATATATTCCGATTGAAATACGAGACCCCGTTTTGGCCCAAATTATCGGAATAAGAAACCTACACAAAAAAAATTCTTTCTTTATTATTACTGAAATTGACTAAAAATGACTAATATCGATCAAAATCGGAATAAGGATCCTGTTTTGGGAGGAAAACAGTGAGGGGAAAAAAGAAAAGGAATAAGATTTCCTCTTTTTGATTTGAAAAAAATATCCCTAAGGAGGCCTTCAGGCTTGCTTTGAAGTGGCTGAAAGCAACTTTGCGGTGGCTGCAAGCAACCATACACCCAATCAAATTAATAAGTTATCAGCGAAATAATCTCAGTAAGCGCCTCGGCTGCCCTTTCCAACCTCCCCCTGAACAAGCCTACTACTATCTAGTTACACACCTAAAAGGGGGGGAGGGTTCATACACACACAATACATTCAGTTCAGTTCTGTTAGTTTCATTAAGTTGGAGGGGATCCATCGTTGGCCTCACCATTGGTAACATATTGGCAGGTTTGTGGACTTCTGGGATACACTAATGGTAGCGCCCTCCAGGGTACTGCAAAGCGCGCGCGGCAGCGCGATTTCGCGCACGCTTTTTGATCCCAACCGCGCGCTTCGCGCAGTTTTTTCGACCCCCTGTGGGCGCAGACCGCAGTTTTTGCGCTTTTCGCACTAGAAAGCGCTGACCAATTTGACATTTGTGCGCTTTAAGCACTGGCCAGTTTGACAAAATGTAGTACCCTGGCGCCCTCCACTGCCCACCCTGAACAACCCCGCTACCATCTTGTTACTAACCTAAAAGCCAGCATGTTGATATGGTGTTGCATGGTCATATTCCTTGTATTGTTTACATTTCCTTCACATTACTTTCCTCATTTTTTCCTGCCTGTTTTCTCCCGCCCCTAAAAAGTTATGAGAACGCCTGGTGAGGCGTGGTATTAAGGGAGCTCCGTCTTACGGCAGCAGATAACAGGTAGCTACTTTACCTGGGCAAAGCTACCATGGTGGTTGACAGCTGAATGAAGGCGTATTCGAAGGGATTTGACCCCGCACCTTCTTGTTTCAATGAGATCTACCATTGAGCCATTCGTCGGACAGAATCTCTCAGCATCCGCAGTCGTGACTATATGCTGGACGCACCCGGGATCTTAACCCCAGCTTTATGGGCAAGGTCCCCAAGGGAGCAGTGGAGGGAGTGGCTTCTCTTTGTCATTCATGTCATGTGGGTTCGATGACTCCATGTCGACATCACCCACACTCCTTCCAGACCTCTGCTTCCCCTGGGGGAGCTGAGTAGCGCCCTCTTCAAGGGGGGTCCCCCCCTTCCCGGCCAAGCTGTGAGACTACTTTGTGCCAGCCTGGCCGACCAACGCCTTGGCATCAGGGGTGGCTGCTCCTGCCGTGGCCGCAGCCCCCATAGCTGCTCTCCGCTTGGAAGCCCGCCCCCAGCCCCTTGCCCCACCACCCTCATGCTTTCCTCTGGTACCGCCCTCGTTCTTAACCTGAGTGTCCGCCTCAGAGTCAGCCTCCAGTTCCTTCTTGCCATTGGCGTGGCCTTGTTTAGGCTGCTGGGCGGAGCCCCCCCCCTCCCCCTCTCTAGGTCCTCTTCACCGTCTGGAAATTCTCACCTGACTCCTCTTCCGTCTCCAAGCTCTCAGCAGCATCTACATTCCTGCGCCTAACGCTGGCTTTGGCCTTTGGGCGGAGCTCCCCTCTCCCCCTCTCTCAGGATCACCGGACTCCTCCTCCGTCTCCAAGCCCTCAGCAGCATCCACGTTCATGCGCCTGGAGGGCGTCCACCGGTTTCTCCCCTCCCTCGCCCCCTCGTGCTGGCTTCAGCTGTCCCTTGGTCAGTCTTGCTGTCTTTCATGTTGTGTTCTGAGGCTTCCTCCTCAGTGTCATCGTCTAGGGGGGCCAACCTGTGTGCAGGGAACGATAATATGATATCATATGATGCTGACAGTCTAAATAGGCTGAAGTTAAAATTTATATGCAATATAATGTGATGCAATTTGTATGATATCATATGATATCATACTCGTCTTTGGTCAACAACATATGATATGCGGGTCGCTACATATGATGCAACACAGAGTATGACACCGCACGATATATCTTATACAAGCGTTTACTACCGGTATACAGGGATATTTTTTTCAAATCAAGAAGAGGAAATCTTATTCCTTTTTCTTTTTTCCCTCCTTTTTTCCCTCCCAAAACAGGATCCTTACTCCGATTTAGGTCGATTTGGGTTATTTTTAGTAAATTTCAGTACAAAATATATAAAACCACTTTTTCTTTTAGGTTTCTTAAACCGGCAATTTTGGCCGAAACGGGGTCTCGTATTCCGATCAGAATATATTATGGAAAAATATCCCTGATCGGTATCCAGGGCTTTTTCCCCCGCAGTATATATAGCGATCGCAAGTTTTGACCCCGTTTTAGCGAAAGTGTCGCTACCAAAATGTAAACAATTGTTGTTTGCCCTAAATGGCCCAGAAAAGCTATAAAAGCTAATATAAGCACTAAAACACTGTCCCTGGAGTAGTATTACTTTCGTATAATATAGTATGATACATCGTGCGCTCATCTTCTAGCGGGGCCGACCTGTATGAAAGGAGTTAAGGAGGCCACAGTGAATGTCCAGTCCCCGGCTCCCATATACAGGGTTGTTAAGTATGATATGTGGATATATATGTATGATCGCGTGCTCATCTTCTAGTGGGAATGGCCTGTATGAAAGGAGGCAACAGTGAATATCCAGTCCCCGGCACCCATATACAGGGTTGTTAAGTATGATATGTGGATACGTGGATATGTGCACATATTCATGTGTCTATTCATGCACACATGCCTTCATGCATATCTCATCCTGGAGGGAACTGACCTGTGACCTCTGGTGTGGGGGGAAGTCCTCCTAGTGACAGCACCGGGGGTGACTCATGCCGCATGTATTCACTCATACATACATTTATGTACCTGTCCCTTAACACTACAAATTTGGGGGGTCTTCGGCACCCATATACACCCAACACAGACCCTTGTACACCCAACATACACCCTTGTACACACAACGTACACCCTTATAAGCCAAATAAAGGGTGTTGAAGACCTTCAAATCAGCAGTGGAAGGGAGCTGACCTGTGATCTCTTGTGCAGAGGGATGATGACCTTCTAATGACAGCGCCGGGGGTTACTCATGCTGCATATATTCATTCATACATGCATTTTATGACCTGCTTCTAAACGCTACACATTTGGGGTGTCTTCGGCACCCTTATACACTCAACACAGACCCTTATATGCCCAATAAAGGGCGACGAAGACCCCCATATTAGAAGTGAAAGGGAACTGACCTGTGATCTCTGCTGTGGGGGAACGCCCTCCTTGTGACAGTGCCGGGGGTAACTCATGACGCAAATATTCATTCATCCATGCATGCATACATTCATGCATCCATGCCTTAGTGTATATCTCATCCTTAAGGGACCTGACCTGTGATCTCTGGTGCGAAGGTACGACCTCCTAGTGACAGTGCCAAGGGTGACTCATGCCGCATGTATTCATGCATACATGCATTTATGTACCTGAACTTAAACGCTACAAATGTGGGGGGCCTTCGGCACCCTTATACACCCAACACAGACCCTTATAAGCCAAATAAAAGGGTGACTCATGCCGCATGTATTCATGCATACATGCATTTATGTATCTCATCCTAAGCACTACACATTTGGGGGGTCTTTGGCACCCTTACACACTCAACATAGACCCTTACAAGCCAAATAAAAAGGGTGCCTAAGACCCCACTGATATTATAAGTGAAATGGAACTGGCCTGTGATCTCCGGTGCGGAGGGACTCCCTTCTAGTGACAGTGCCAAGGGGGACTCATGCTGCATGTATTCATGCATACATGCATTTATGTACTTGAACCTAAACGCTACAAATGTTGGGGACCTTCGGCACCCTTATACACCCAACATAGACCCTTATAAGCCAAATAAAAGGGTGCTGAAGACCCCACTAATATTAGCAGTGGAAGGGAACTGACCTGTGATCTCTGGTGTGAAGGGACGACCTCCTATTGACAGCGCCCGGGGTTATTCATGCCGCATATATTCATTCATACATGCATATATTCATAGGTTCATTCATGCATACATCCATGTATCCATGTATCCATTTGTACATGCATTCATTCATACGTACATTCATGTACCTGACCTGTGATCTCCGGTGCGAAAGGACGCCCTCCTGCTGCTGCTAGACGGCTGCCTTGTTGCTCCTAGGCGGCCTGTCTCATCTCCTAATGCTTCTCCTGCAGTTCATAAAATTCAGGGTAATGAGAAGCTATACCAGAGATATACATACATATTTGTTTATCTGTGTTCATATCTGTGTATATATGTACATATCTATATATATGTATATTCTGTGTATACATCTGTGTACATATCTGTGCATACATGCACATATCTGTATATATCTGTGTATATCTGTGCATACATGCAAATATCTGTACATATATTCATATATCTGTGTACATATATGCGCATATATGCACATATCTGTATAAGTGCAGATATAACATAAGAGGAGAATAGATAGGGGCATGCAAAGAATGATGCAACAATAAAGGAAACGGGACTCAATTCAGAGTGGCAAAGCTTGGGGTTTGAGCTGCTTTGCTGCTGTTAGGCGGCCTGCCGTATAGCAATTAAATAAACAGCGATTAAGCGGATGATTTGGAATCAGCAGTCGTAGGTCATAGATAGATAGAGACATAAAGAGAGAGATACAAATTCAGGAGAGAGAGAAAGGGATATAGATTCAAGACAGAGAGGCAGGGATATGAAATCCAGGACAGAGAGACAGGGGTAAAAATACAGAGATACAAGAGTGGGATACAGATTCGGGATTTTAAGACAGGAAAATAAATTCAGGATAGAAAGAAAGGGACACAAATTAGGGATTGTAAGACAGGGACATCAATCCAGGATAGGGAGAAAGGGATATACAGTCAGTGCAGTAAGAAAAGGATGTACATTCAGGGTTATTAGAAACCATTGCTAATTCAGGAGATAGAGAGGCCGGCATACTAATTCAAGATTTTGAGAAAGGGACATCAAAACAGGATAGAGAATAGGAATATAAATTCAGGATGGAGAGAAAAGGGCATACATTTAGGTCTGTTGGAAGGGGATACAAATTCAGGAGATACATGCCTATAAATTCCGATTTTGAGAAAGGGATATGAATACGGGATACAAAAAAGGGATGTAAATTCAGTGCTGTAAGAAAAGGATGTCAATTTGGGATTATTATAAATGGATGCTAATCCAGGATAGAGAGACAGGGATACAAATCCAATATTTTGAGAAGGGGATATGAATTCAGGACAGAAACAGGATTAAACATTTTGGATGGAAAGACATAAGAACAGATGCTAATTAAGGATTGTGAGAAAGGTACATAAATGCATGACAACACAAAATAAATATACAACGATAGATAGAGAGAAAGAAAGAGGATATAAATTCAAGATTTTGAGAAAGGGATATAAATGCAGTGCTGTCTGACAGGGATATTGATTGGGGACAATCTGACAGGAATTTAACTCAGAATAGAGAGACAGGGATACAAATCCAGGATTTTGAGAAAGAGACATAAATTCGGGGTATCTCCATAGGTGCCTAAGTCAGACCCTGAGTGATACGGATGGATTGAGCCTATGCCCTCAAGTCCAAAAACAATTATTTGTTGCTAATAAGTTGCCCAACCACATCAGTTCAACATACAAATACTCGGATTTGGTTTTTCTCAAATGGTGGGAACCAGGTCAAGTGAAACATGCTAATTTGTTACTATGGGGTTCCCTAAGTCGATACGGGTTTTACGCAGGAAGTGATACGGAGGCTATCGCGACCGAAACAAGCCATTTTAAAAGAACACTGAGTACAAATGTTGTTTAACGTCTTTCCCTACCCTTAGTTATTACAAAAGGTCTTGGAAGGCAGTACACAGGCAGTACAGTTGAGTACGGACCCCAAAAACACTGATTATTTACATTTCGTGGGTGTCCTAAGTCTAGGTCAGAGCTGCACAGCCTTAATTGAAACATTTTGGGCCTCGGTTTTGCTCTGTCTCGAGATATAGCGTGGAGAAAAACTTTTTTTTTTTGAAATTTGAAATTTCAAAATTCAAATGTGTTTCGAAAAAGAAATCCAAAAACAAACTTTTTTTTTTAATTTGTCTTCAAACATCCACATCAGAACTCAGTTTTTGATTTGGGGTAGATCATTGAAAACACACCCTAATCCTGAGCCACGGTGTGGTGGGCCACTGGGAGGTGAAATCTTGAGATGTACAGGCATTTCAGTAGATTCCGAGGCCAAGGCTGAAGCGCAGCCTCCGACCTTGTAGCAGGGGTTCGATAAGCCTTTCGTCCCGAGGTACCTTTCTTCGGAATAGCTCGCGCGGCCTCGAATCCGACGCTATCTGGATTGTATCACTAATTATCGCACATCTCATGTACTGCCACCGGCCTGCCGGACAAGACTGCTCGCGACCAGATGCGAACGCGGACGAAAAGTAGCTGCGCGCATAGCTGACACCTTCACGAACAATATGAGAAAGACAGAATTCGATTCCGAGCAGTTTGGGTCATGTACTCTGTATCACATTCTTGTATCGACTTAGGGCGTTTTCGGACTTAGGCACCTATGGAGATAGAGAGAAAATATTATAAATTTTGGCTGGAAAGACAGAGATGCTACTTCAGGATTCTGAGAAAGGGATTATCAGAAAAGGCAGGAGGTGTCAAGGCCTAAAAAAAAATCATTCTCCCAATTGCTTTTTTCTGATAATGGGGCTGTAATCGCATGTATCATTGCGATATTATGAGACATTTTTCAGGTCATTCTGAGCACTTCATTTAGGGGGGGGGGGGGGGGTCAGCCCCCCTCAGGTTTTTTCTAACTTTTTACTCAGACCTCCAAATGGCATTCTGAGACCACCCTTGAGTAGGCCTTGGTAAGGGCAGTCCATTGGCACCACTTTGGACCTTAGGCAATAAGTATCTACCCCTTGGGTGGGTGAATGCAATAAGTATCTACCCCTTGGGTGGGTGGGTGAATGGGGTCAGCCTTCCTCAGTCGTTTTCCAACTTTTTACTCAGACCTCCAAATGACATTCTGAGACCACCCATGAGTAGGCCTTGGCAAGAGCAGTCCATTAGCACCACTTTGGACCTAATGCAATAAGTATCTACCCCTTGGGTGGGTGGGTGGGTGGGTTGTTGGGCGAATGGGGTTGACAAATTGAATTTTGACTATCAGGCAATCCCTGCGTGGGAATTCCGAGGATGCCATTATGTACGCCATACTGTAAACTCCACAATCCATATCCAAGTTTAAAAAAAGGGATATTTTGATTTAAAGGGGGGGGGGGGGGGGGGGGGGTCAGCCCCCCTCAGTTCTTTTAGGGATAGGTGTCAACCCCTTTTTTTTTTAATCCCGGAAAAAGGTTAGAAATTCAAATTTTTGAGAAGGGATATAAATTCAGGACATCAAGAAAGAAATACAAATTAATAATATAGAGAAAGGGGATATAAATTCAAGATTTTGAGAAAGGGATGTCAATTCAGCACTTTCTGACAGGGATATTGATTCAGGATTATTAGAAAAGGATATAAATTCAAGATTTTGAGAAAGGGATATAAATTCAGGACATCAAGAAAGGAATACAAATTCTGGATGTTTATTTGCCTTGGGCTAGAATTGATCAGAGCTCCAGGTACAGCTGGACCAGAGTTTATTTTCAGTTCAGAAAGTGATTTACCAGCTAGCTTCATGGTTGGTCGGCCCAAAGGCTGCTGACCTATGCGATAAGAACTGAAAAAATTGCCAAAAAGTTGGTTAATTAACCGACATGGTCGACAAAGAAGAAAATTTCAGAAAAAGCGGTTGGGACGGTTGAAAATCACAGAAAAACGGTTGAGGAAAGAGATTGTTAGTTATATTGCCTGTTAAAACGGTTGAACATTCAGCCGTAGATTCGGTAGGAATGGTTAGAAAGTCAAAGGCTGATGACCTATATGCGATAGGAACTGAGAAAATGGTCGGAAAGTCGGTTGATTAGCGAAAGCACAGAAATCGTCGGTTGGGATGGTCGAAATCACAGAGAATCGGTTGGCGAATGTGATTGTGAGTTTAAATGCTTGTTGTAACTGTTGGAATTCCCCTCAGAGATGGGCAAACAGTCACTTGGAATGGTCAGGAACTCAGTTTGATTGGGTCTGTCAGGGTGCAAAGCTGGTTAAAACAATACAACCAACACGTGACTGTTGCCGTCGGCATGAGATTATTTTCGCAGCACTTGAAAACAAGGCGGTACTTCAGGTATTGCCTCCAGCGTATCGCCTGCCGGGAATCCCCAATACCCAACGACAGCGTGAGCGCCATGCGATGAGAGCCAACGGCATTTCGGCCACCGAAGCAAGACGGAAGCAATTGGCAGAATTGGCATCGTCAATCAAAACGGGCTCCATCGTCCCGTCTAACTGACATTCTGCCTGCCTGCCTTCCTGCCACGCTAATCACATACCATACACGACGTACAACCACTTCAACGGACACACCCTTGGGCCGACCACCGCAGGGGCCCTTAGGGCACCCTACTATTTAGGCCTCCTCCAGGGACGGAGTCCTGGTAGCTTTATTATTTCAGTTCATTAAGTGGGTTAACTGGTAGCTTCATGGGTTGAGGCCTCCACCAGGGACAGACTCCTGGTAGCTTTATTACACCCCTCCCCTCCCCCCCCAATAGCTGGGGGGCCGGGGGTCTCAGGTAGCGAACATTTCGGCCAAAACGGGATCGGGATCAGGGTCGGGATAGGTAGCGGAAAAAAACTCTGAGCTGGACTGGTTGTCCATTTCAATTAGTAGCAAACAATACCCAGCGCCTGTCCCTCCTTCTGTGTGTATATGGGCCCACCCAGACTCCTGGCGTCCCGGAAACCCAGACCCCGGATAATTTATCAGAGCTCCAGATACAGCTGGACAGGTTGACTGTTTTCAATTAGCAGCAAACAAAACCTAGTCAGTGTTTTTCTTTGGGGCTACTCGTAGCAGCTTCTAGGCAGCTCCCTGAGCCAGGCACGTGTCTAAAACCCTAGATTTCAGGAGCCCTGGGAAGCTGACCATGTCAGCCGTCAGATGCACCAGCTTGCGCTAGCTTTGATTGAGTAGCCAGGCAGGGGAGCTGCCCAGAAGCTGCTGTATGTAGGCCAAAAGAAAAACACTGTACCTAGTGCCTGGCCCACTGTTCTGCTGCCCTCGATTCTGGTGCCATATGTTGCCCCGATAGCCACCACTCTCTGCCAATCTTCCACGTCGCTTGCGACGCACCTAGGACTTGTTTAGCCTGTTCTTGCATATTCCTTGTTTTCAATAAACAGTGCACGAGTCGTAGTGGTTCTCCCCTGCCTTTCATGCAGTGCTTTTCTTTTCGGCTACAAGCAGCAGCTTCTAAGCAGGTTCCCTGGCTGGATAATCAGGGAAACAATCTAGAGCACCTTGAAGCTGACGTAATCAGCTTTCTAGCTATGCTGAACTTTTGAGGCTTGGCGTAGTGGCTGGCTCAGGGAGCTGCCTAGAAGCTGCTGCTAGTAGGCAAAATGAAAAACAGGCCTGGATATAGCTGCACAGGTTGTCTATTCTCAATTAGTACCAAACAAAACCTAGCGCCTGGCCACTACCTGGAACAACTGTAGCAGTTACATATCAACCCTCACCACGCTGCCACACCACCCTGCCACACCTCCCCAGCCCACTATCCGAACCCACCACTAACACAACCTAACCCACCTCACCTCAACCCACTCCACCACACTCCACCACACTCCATCTCGCCCCAATCCGCCCCACCCCACCGCACTACACCACACCCCGCCCCAATCCACCCCACTCCACCTCACCGCACTCCACCCCACCCCATTCCACATACCCCCACTGCACCCCATTCCACCTCACCCCACTCCCTCTCCACCCCACCCCACTTTTCCCCAATCCACCCCACTTCCTCTCCACCTCAACTGACCCCACCCCATTACACCTCACCCCACTCCCTCTCCACCCCATTCCACATCCCCCCACACCACCCCATTCCATCTCATCCCACTCCATCCACCCCCAAATCCACCCCATTCCAATTTCACCCAATTCCACCTCACCCCACTCCACCCCACTTCACCTCACCCCACTCCACTTCACCCCACCTCACCTCACTCCACCTAACCCAATTCCATCCCACTCCACCCCACTCCATTTAACTTCACCCCACTATATTCCATTCCACCTCACCCCATTCCACCCCACTCCACTCCACCCCATTCCACGTCAGCCCACTCCAACCCACTCCTTCCCACCTTACCCCAATCCACACCATTCTACCTCACCCCACTCCACCCAATTCCACCTCACCCCACTCCACCCAACCCCATTCCAACTCACCTCACTCCACCCCATTCCAACTCACCCCTCACCTCCCCACCCCATTCAACCTCACCCAACTCCACCCCATTCAACCTCACCCCACTCCACCCCGTTCCACCTCACCCCACTCCACCCCACTCCATCCCGTTCAACCTCACCCCACTCCACCCTATTCCACACCACCCCACCCCAACCCATTCCACCCCACCCCACTCCACCCCATTCCACCTCACCCCAAATTCACCCCACTCCACTCCACCCCATTCCACCCCACTCCACCCAACCCCATCCCACCTCACCCTTCTCCACCCAACCCCAATTCCACCCCACCCAACTCCAACCCATTCCACCTCATCCCAAATCCACCCCACTCTACTCCACCCCATTCCACCTCACCCCAAATCCACCCCACTCCATTCCACCCCACTCCACCCAACCCCAATTCCACCCCACCCCACCCACTCCACTCCACCTCACTAGGCCCCACTTCCACTGGACTCCACCCCATTTTAGCCCACTCCACCCAACTCCAATTCCACCCTCTGAAGCTGCACCAGTAGAAACTTCACCAACTGGGACTCGATGTTAATCATCTCAAGTAGCTCCAAAAGACCCAGTGCCTGTGCACCACCTGGAACTACTATAGCAGTTTAAAATCCAACCAACTGATCCGCCCCACCACCCCAACCTTCCACCAACCCCACACCAACCCTTCCACCAACCCCACCGCACCCCATTCCACCTCACCCCACTCCACTTCACTCCACCCAATGCCACCTCACCTCACCCCACTCCAGTCCATGCCACCTCACCCCTATCCATTTCATGCCACCTCACCCCACTCCACTCCATGCCACCTCTCCTCACTCCACTCCACCCCAATTCCACCCCACTCCACTCAACCCCACCCAACTTGGGCCTGCGCCCATGTGGGGGGTTTTGTGCAGCTGCTGCTGGAGGGGAGGGGTCTGCTGCTGCTTTACAATGCGCTGCTGCTGCTGCTGCTGGGGTTTGTGATGAGTGCTGCGGCTGATCTGATCCAGAAGCCCCTGCCCTGTCACCTGCAATGGATTCCCCCTACACAGGAATAACCAGGCGGGATGGAGTGTGTTGGATGCAAGGGTATCGGATGATGCAAACATTCAAGGGTAATGGATGATGCAATGTGTGCATGTGGGTGCTCACAAGTCTAGCCTGCCACGGCTTTCCCCAGGAGTGACCTGGCATGGTGGACAGTGCTGAATTCATTCACTCGCACTGATCTACTTCTGACCACATCTGGTCAGGTGAGGGGAAGTCAACTGGGCGTGCTGTCAGCTTTTTGATAAATTTGCATGCAAGCGATTATTTGGCAGGCTACCTTGTGCGATGGCGCATCCATCTTCTCTGCGTCCACGTCTTGACAAGGCTGGGCGTTTCGCGACTGTTACTGTTACCTCAATTCGCCCGGAGAGACCCCATCATCACCGGAATGCATGCTCGCAGAAGAATAAGCAGTTTTGATTCAGGGATAAATTACGAAGTGGCGAACAATTGCTATGTGAACGGAAGAGTTAAGGGGTATAACTCGGGAAACGCGAGGTGGCTTCGGGTGGCGTGGCGCTGTTCGTGCACGTGCCAGGACGACGTACCACCAGGACGACGTACCGCTTCGTCCTCCGATCCGTCCGACCCCATCATATATTCAGGGAGTGTTGTTCACTGGATTAGTGGATTGTTCAAAGGTACTTCACAATCTACGCGTCATGTCCCAATTCTATATTTCATGAGCCAAATTCAAGGTCTCCTATGGCAAAATCATTCTACGTTACGTGGTTACCAATCAACAACTCGGATCCGCCTCCAACATCTGAATTCGATTTAATATTGAGACGTACCGTAAAGTTTTGAAAACCCTTACTTCCATGATCCTCAGTCATCAAACCCACCAGAAAATTGACAGTGTTTCGGGGGAGGCATGGAGTGGCTTCTTGGCGGCTCCCTTTCCCTGTCCTTGGGCCAAACCTGAAGCTAGCTGGTGCATCTGAAAGCTGCCATGAGTCCATGTCGAGCATTCGAATGCAGCAGACAGCTCTGATCAGATCTGTCTTTCACCGTATGCTGAGTCAGTACCGTATGCTGAGTCAGTGCGTCTGACATCAACGTGTCGAGCCGCGAGCTCGAGCGCGCGCGAGTGGGTACGAGAATCACGCGTACAAGCTTTCGGGGCAAAGATGAAAGAAGTGTGTGATATTCTGGAAAGTGGAAGCATCAGCATTTAGATAATTATAATTAGAAGCAAGTTCTGGGAGAAAATTCTGGCGCAAATTCTGGGTCTTCGCAAAACATTCGCAACTACGGAAGGTAACAGGCATCATGCCTGAGGCAACTTCATTCCCACGCACGCGCTCGTTCCTCCGCAACTGGATGCCACAATCCGGGGGTTGAAGGGTAGCTAGATATATAGGGGGCTTGCCCAACCTCAAATATTCGAGATAATGAAAGATTATCAGGAGGTAACGGGATAATCAGGGGATTTGAATTCCCATCCCTCGTTGACGACCACTTCCCAAGGACGTTCCAACCTCGGTCGACCTGGTGCTTTGAAAATAGCTCCAGCATATATGATCAGAAGAAGAAGCATTTTTAGTGTTCTTCCGTTGCTGGAGCTATTTCCAGTTTCTTTTGCCGAGTGTCGACTAGATGGCTGGGCGAGCAGCTGCAAGCATAGTAGCACTCGTCCTCTTGCGATAAATACACGTGGTAGGGGGGGGGGGGGGGGGGGGGGGTCAGCCTGCAAGCTCCACGCTCTTCTGTAACGCAAGGTTCAGACGAGCATATGAAAAATAGCTTAACTCGCTTCTAGCTAGTGTTACTATTCTCGACTGCCGCGCGTCTTCGCTCCGATATCCATCAGGGAATTAGGTACCTCGTGTTACCAACGATACCTAGGCTACTAGGGCTGATTGATCGAGCCAACCAATCAACCCGAGTAGCCCAGCTATCGTTTCGAGGTCATTCCCTCGGCAGATGAATATCGGAGAGAAACTCGAGTGGTAGAAGAGCACGGAGCTTAATCAGTGTGCTGTTCAATGAGTGCGATAAATAAATGTGTCTCGGAGCAACGGCGGAATGTCGCCGAGCTTACCTTCGATTGACCGGTGGGCCCATGGGCCCGGGGAAGCGCAGCTGGCACTCTGCCAGCTCGGCGTCATTCCGAAACACATTTAAATTTATCGCACCCATGGAACAGCTCACTTATAAAATGCGCCAGCCAAACGCGCATGCCCACATCCTCCCGTCTCCGCCCACCAGATGTTCAGTCCCCATACATCGGACATGTTTGCTGCGGTCACATTCTGCCTCCCCAGTCGCTGAATTTCCAGACATTCCACCCTTAACTCGCCTTCCTAGACTATTCTTTTATCGCCTTCCTAGTCCCAGAGTCCCCACTCCAGACAGTCTATACCCTCCTTCTCCGCCAACTCTGTTTAGACCGCACTATGGCCCGTTCCACATCTCAAGCTGCGCAAAGCGCATCCTGCTCCTCCACGGCTTCTAGCAAGTCGTCCCCCATTACAAAACTCATATCGTAAGTTTGGTAGATGCCTCATGCCTTGCCCTGCCATAGTCGATGCAATGCCCTGCCATACCTCCAATGCAATCCGTAAACTAGCATTCGCTCCGATGCTTGCGCGACCGCGTTTCTTGCTCTCGGACAAATTAGAGAAAGCAGTCGGCAAAAGACTAGTTGCCTACAAAGATGATTGACCCGTTTGATTGGATCCATCACCGAGACGTGTATGGGTATTTATAAGCTGCATCCTGTCTTCGGGGCAAACGGCCGTCGATTGTTGTGTTTGCTAGTGCAACCAACACCAGGGTAATAGGTAGTTACTTAACCTTAGCTTTTCGGGCCCGGGTGGAAGGGTGTTGATGCCTTCACTCAGCCATGGCATCACGACACAGCAACACATGCCCGTCATCAACTAGGCAAACTCGAGTGCACCTCACTAGGCTAGTGAGGCGCACTCAATTTTGTGCGCATCATGTGCTCGAGTACTGCGATATCGACAGTCCGAAGTCAGCGCCAACCAGCAGGCACTGTGCCTTGGCCTCGTTCCACTATCAGATCCCCAACCTCCTATTTGACGACCCCTGGACTGTAAAAATACATACATACCATACAAATGAACAGCAAATATGCATTCATACACAGAATTATGTTGCTGCACTAGACTACCTCTGTGTTGCACTAGACTACCTCAATGTTGCCTCTATTACCTCTATGCTGCACTAGACTACCTCTATCTCACCCCCTCCACCCTTCTCTGCATTATCTTGCAGGTTTCTATGCCACGCCACCTTGCCATTTGCATCTTGCATGCCAGGTCTGTCGCCCACAAAGCGCTCATCTCGCGAGGAAAGCAGGAAAGAGCGCCGCCCCCATGGAGTCCCTGACATTCAAGTTATGGAGGGCCCATCAACCGATGTATGGGACTTCTCAACCAACACTGGGTTTCCCCAGCCCCAAATCCCTTGTAGCAGCTCTACAGCGTCTTCTGCGTCGTCCTCTCCCCATGCAAAGGGATCGCCTGCTCTGACTACCAACGCTGCAGAACTGCACGCCAGCAATGCATGGCTAGACGACTGCAACCTTGAAGTATTTGAAAGGCTGGAACTAAGCCGTCAGCACTAGACCATCAGCAACATGGCATTGGGTCCTGAATCCTTCTCCCTCAGCTCCCGCTCATCCACCCGCTTCTCTTCCTCCCCCTTGGCCTCCAATCCCATTCCACTTGCCTCCCCCACCCTCTCCTCCCTCTCCCCCTCCTCCCTCTCCTCCCCCTCCTCTGCCTCCTCCACCCCATCAAAGTACCCCACGGACCTGCTTAAGCCAAGCGTAAGCGTACTCAGCATTCAATCATCAGACTTGGACGACGCCTCAGATCAGACCAAGGCAGTGAGGCCAAGCGTTGACGCTGCCTTGCCAATCAGGTCACACCACATGGACGACCAGGTGAGGGCTGCCAATGTCGTCAGCTCTGACTTGAGCGAGCCAAACCACCCCAAAACTACTGCTACACAGCAATCCTCACCAGTTGGAGTCAACAAGCCGCCACGTCATCCCTTCGCCCGAGTGACAACAACCAACATCAGCAAGACAGCAAGCAAGACCACTTACGATCTGAAGGTGGCCAGTGGCAGCGCCGATGTGTCTATTCTTGCTGTTGACCAAGCATATGTAGACTTCCAGAAGTGTGTGCTAGGCACCTTGATGATCGATCTCTTCTAGAGATTCATGGCTGGCCACTACCGGCATTCACTACTAGATATATGTAACTCTCATAACTCATGGCTGGCCACTACCGGCATTCACTACTATATATATGTAACTCGTATAACTCATGGCTGGCCACTATTCACTGCTAGAGATTAATGGCTGGCCATCCCCACTACCGGTATCCGCTACTAGATATAACTCGTATAACTCATGGCTGGCCACTATTCACTGCTAGAGATTCATGGCTGGCCATCCCCACTACCGGTATCCGCTACTAGATATAACTCGTATAACTCATGGCTGGCCACTATTCACTGCTAGATATTCATGGCTGGCCATCCCCACTACCGGTATCCACTACTAGATATAACTCGTACAGCTCATGGCTGGCCACTATTCACAGCTAGATATTCATGGCTGGCCGCGACTATTCAGGCACTGCTGTATACAACTCGTATAACTCGCGGCTGGCCACTAATATTCACTTCTAGATCGTTCATAGCTGGCCACTATTCAACGAATCAGTAGTATTGAATGAAAAATCATTTAATACTACAGATTCTTGGCCGATGACTGTCACTATGAGAACAGTCCCTAACGTTCCCTGGCTGTATTCCCGATCATACATTTCTGTATGTCTGGGCACATACTTAAATATCTAGGCTTTACTGATGCAAGCAACTTGGGCACATACTTAAATATCTAGGCTTTACTGATGCAAGCAACTTGGGCACATACTTAAATATCTAGGCTTTACTAATGCAAGTAACTTGGGCACATCACTATCTAGGATAGGCTTTACTGAAACGAGCAACTTGAGCGCATGCCTGCTTCGTAATGAACGTTGCTTTGCGTCACATATCATGTTTAGTGTATTTATATAGTTAGTACGCAAGATTGTTTAAACAGCTGGATACCAAAGAATGGTTGTGTAACAGACCCCCTGTAGCTTCTCTCTCGCTCGCTCCCTCTCTCTCGCTCATTTATATAATTTATGCTTCAAATCGAAAGTAATATGAATCAAATGTGTATTCTAGGTGCATTGTCATGGTGCTCTTTATTTGCCATTTCTTGGATGGTTACGAGTTCATGATTATTTCGGATCATGTTGATTGCAACACTGTTTCTTTTGGGGGCTATGCTTAGTAGCTTCCACCCAGCTCCATTAGCCAAGGACTAAGATGAGCCCACAGATTACAGCTGCACTTATATTCCTGCCGTGCTAGCTTTCAGACGCACTTGCTAGCTTCAGGTTTGGCCCAAGGGTGCACCGTGGGTGAAAGGAGCTGCCTAGAAGCTGCTATGCGTATGGTAGCCCAAAAAAGAAACAGTGAATTAATTATAAGCGGCTTTGAAAGATGTATACAGCGCATGAAGAAGAATGCCAAGGGATAGATAGATGGAAAATGCTATGTTCTCCATGCCTTGCTGATAAGCATGGGTACATCATGAACAAACAACACATTTCGTGATGGCCGGTGTATGTATCGTAGTAGCAGACCATGCGGTGCACTTAATAAGAGCATGCAAGCATTGTTTGGTGTTTAAGATTGTGTGCCCCATGTTGTGCAACACTCCTTGAGTGTCATTCATTGCTTTGGTACTTGATGCATGCCAGCCTCCCTCACCTGACCTGTCACCCTGCACCTGCTTCATTCGCCTTGCTTTTCAGGGACCTATCTACCGACCTGCTGATCCGGATTCCTGACGTCCTCTGTTTTGGATCGGCATAGATGGAAGTGCGGTAGTTTTCGCTGCTGCGCTTAATAGGAACAAAGCACGTGTGTCGGGGTGCTCGAGTTGCCTTTTCGATACACCCAACGGCCTCGCACTATGCTACAAGACACCTAATTGTGAACGATGGGCGCCCAATTACATGTGAGTATAGGATGCTGACGGATTCGTGTCATGACTGATTGACTGATGTCTGATGGACATGCTGATTAATAGAGTTAGAGCGACGAGGCAAAAACGCTTTGGATTTTATTTGATAAGCAGTACGCCGAGTAGTCGGCGTGAGTGGATTAAAGAATCTGTCCAAAAGAGGTCCTAGGACAAAACCGTGCTACATCCGAAGACGAAGAGCGGCATGCTTCCATGGCCGGATGCATCCGCGGATGGCTGGAGCTATGAAAGTAAGTTCAAATATAAGTTCCTAGTACAGATCACTTCTTACTCTGGGCTGGTGGAGCGAGGCGGAAAGTACCTCGCAATGCGTAGGCGCCTGTCGCTTTCAAGGTCGCCCTGCATGAGAACCTGCGTGGTAAGTCAGGCAGCGGGCCATAGTAAGCTGCACGAGAAAAAGCGAGGGTTTAGTTATACGTCACTGCGAGGACTGGTGGTTTCGGAGCACTAGGACTTCGTTAGCGGTCATGTCTGCGGTGTACTGTCAACCAGGGTCGAATATAGAGGGTCGTTGAGTACTCGGGTCGCTCAGTTCGTTGATGCCGTTATCTACTAACGACTATGTAGTACATGCACTAGTACATGCAGCACTACAAGTTGGAGAGGGGGCATTTAGCTCACTCCAGTTGGCAGTGTAGGAGTTGGATGCCGGCTGGTCAGATAATTTAGATTGCCCTCAGAGTTCGTTGACCTATCCACATAATTAAACTGGAGTGTTTCGTTCGTCATGTTTTGTGTGCAATAAACAGGTGAATGGAGAAAGAGGTGAATCGTGCCCTTTTTTAGATTTCAACAGTTCTGGAAAGATTATTCTGCCAGCTCCAAGAGGCAGGCACACGGTTTGTCTGGCTAGGTATATATTGTAGAAAGCCAGGGGAGCTGCCTAGAAGCTGCTGCTGGTAGCTGTAAAGATGATTCTGCCTGCTCCAAGAGTCACACGGTTTGGCTGGCTGGGTAGAAAGCCAGGGGAGCCGCCTAGAATCTGCTGCTGGTAGCTGGAAAGAGAAGATGTGTTACATACCTCAGGAAGGGGGAAACACAGGATTTGTTCACTTTTACATGTTTATGTTATTTTGTTTGGAGTCGAAGACGGCGAGCAACTTAATTGCTGGCTGGAGCAACGTAAGAAAGTTCAAGTTCTTGAGGAGGAGCAGAAGTAAAGAAAATATACGGGATACTGCTCCCCGGGGGTACTTACTGCACGGGGTGGGTGTGGGGGTGAGAGACTGGAAGGGGGGCTTGGAATTGGAAGACGGTGAATTGCCCCTAGTGGGCTGAAAACCTTGTAACAAACCAGTCCAGATGACCAGACCATGCAACAAATATTATATTTCGATTACCAGTACCATCAGTCCATGACTGGAACTAATATTAATAGACCCAAATTAATAAGCAACTAGGATAGGCACGGTCTAGAAACTGTAGAGAGGATTTGAGAATTTAACAACACAAGTGATAGCCAGGCAGGGTGGTCCTACATTTCGTGTATAGTATGGCAGACTCAGATTATGAGACACATGTTTTGAAACCGATTGCGTCTCAAGAAGCAGATTTGGAAGGTCCCGCAGAACAACCAAAGTGAAAGTCCTTTCACAACTAAAAAAAAAAAAAAAAACCTGGAGCCAAAAAGTGAAGATACCGCCTGGTAAGGGCGTGGTATTAAGGGATCCCGTCTTACACTGGCGGGCTGCTACTTTACCTGGGCAAAGCTACCATGGCGGTTGACAGCAACCGCTAACACTGAAGCGCACCCTTGTGGATTCGAACCCGGAACCTAAGTCGTTCTAGGAGCTCTGCTACCGAGCCATTTGTCGAACGGGGATTACCTGTAGCCAGGTCATGATGGTACCAGCGTTGTTCAGGACGCAGCATCCTCCGTCACAGATGCAACGTTGAAGGGTCCGTTACATCGCAGGACGCAACGTGGTTAGGATATCTAGTATATGCAGTGATTTGCTGAGTGTATGTAACGTATCCTCTCTCTCAGGACACAACGTGGTGGGGAACTGAGGATCCGTTGACAAGAAGGAAGGGTCCGTTACATTGCCTGACACAGGCTATACAATTGGTTGCGTCTCAGGCAGCAGAGCTATGGGTCGCCCTGAAGTACCCTAGATGGTACGTAACATTACAGACAAAAAAGACACAGGTTTGGGAGTCACAGGTTTTGAAATTGGTAGCGTCTCAAAAGGAGATTATTAAACAGGCTGCGTCTCGACTCTCGATACGCAGATGTGAGGCCCCCCCTGAACAACTCTGGGACGTAGACCCTGGTTAACTGTGCCACATGACAACTCCCTCTAAAAGGAATATAACATGTAGAGATGAACAAGTTTATTGGTGGTTGGCCCCAGCGCAAGCAAACGGGACAGCCCCCTCAACCTCACACCTCGTAATAAGGAGAACTATTTATTTATTTTATTTTCAGATAAACACGTTTATTGGTGGTTGGCCCCAGCGCAAGCGAACGGGACAGCCCCGGCAACCTCATGCCTTGTCATAAGGCGTAACTTGTATATATTTTATAAAAAAAGTGTGTACTACTAATCAACAGCAGTACTGCTGCTACACCTGCAGTACACAATGGCTGCATTCGGTTGTGCTTTTCCAATATACAATTACTGCATCTCAAGAACTCAGGGAAGAGTCAGGAGCTGATATATCCAGTACGGTACATCTGTCCAACACTGCTTCTGCCTCGCCATATCCCACACCTGGGCAACACGCTGCCAGATACTTCAATTTTCTGACCTAAAAAAGTCCACACCTGAGCATATGGCTGCCAGATACTTCATGTTTCTGACTTACAAAAGTCCACATCTGGGCACACGGCTGCCAGATACTTAATGCTTCTGCCCCACCAAAGTCCACACCTGGGCTAATGGCTGCCATGTACTTAATGTTTATGCCCAAATCCTTATTTATTAAAATCACTGATCTCAAGAACTCAGGGAAGAGTCAGGAGCTGACATATCCAGTATGGTACATTTATCCACCATTTGCACCACTTGGAAGCCCGTGCCGAGCCAGTCCACATTCCACATGATGGCAGAGTGTGAGTGTGCACTGCCCGTGTGGAATCAATAGTGCAAAGATGTTCTGAACAGGCCTCGTGGATCGCATCAGTCCACATGCAAGTGGGATAGAAGTGTGCACTGCCCGTGTGGTATCAACAGTGCAAAGATGTTCTGAACAGGCCTCGTGGATCGCATCAGTCCACATGCAAGTGGGATGGAAGTGTGCACTGCCCGTGTGGTATCAACAGTGCAAAGATGTTCTGAACAGGCCTCGTGGATTGCATCAGTCCACATGCAAGTGGGATGGAAGTGTACACTGCCCGTGTGGTATCAACAGTGCAAAGATGTTCTGAACAGGCCTCGTGGATCGCATCAGTCCACATGCAAGTGGGATGGAAGTGTACACTGCCCGTGTGGTATCAACAGTGCAAAGATGTTCTGAACAGGCCTCGTGGATCGCATAAGTCCACATGCAAGTGGGATATCCTGTACAGTACATCTATCCACCACTGTTTCTTTTCCCGGCTACACGTAGTAGCTTCTAGGCAGCTCCTTTCCCCCGTCCTTAGGCCGACACAGTGGCAAGCTTGTGCCTCTGAAAGCTGCTATGACATGCATTCCAATGCAGCTGCAACCATTGGGTTTGACTCAGTGGCTGGCTATGGAAGCTGGCGGGAAGCTGCCATGACATGGATTCCAATGCAGCTGCAACCATTGGATTTGACTTAGCGGCTGGCTATTGAAGCTGGCGGGAAGCTGCCATGAGTAGTCCAAAAATGAACAGTGTTTGTCCACCCACACCAGTCTGATCTAGTGTTTTTATTTTCAGCAACGAGTAGCTTCTAGGCAGCTCCCCTGACTGCCTATTCAGCCAAACCTAACACAACCTGGTGCACCTTGAAGGCTAAGAGTAGCTTCTAGGCAGCTCCCCTGGCTGGCTATTCAGCCAAATCTAACACAACCTGATGTACCTTGAAGCTGAAACAAGCAGCTGTCCAGAACTGCTGAAAAAGTTTGAGGTAGCCCAGTGGCAGCTCTTGGAGCTGCCTAGAAGCTGCTAAGAAAAGCCGACAAGAAAAGCTCTGGCCTGATCTAATCAAGAACCATACTCATAAGCCATAATTGGTGGCTGGCCCCGGTGCAAGAAAACAGGCTGGCCCCGTCAAATCCACAACTGGTAATAAGGCGCACTAAATGTTTATTTATTTATTGATTTATTTATACGCCATACACCGGTTCCGTACACTCTTCTGGATCAGACAAAATCCTAACCACAGGTTCCTCAAACACCCCGCCTTTCGAGGAAAGGATCTCCAACACCTGGCTGGGCTTATTTAGGACTCCCGATGACATGCCCACGTCAATGCGCCAAACCTGACCTTCACATTCGCAGTTGGCTCACCCGACCTGAGGGGTATGGCCCACCACCAGCCGCTTGGCGCCAATCTTCCTCAGTGCTTGCTTCAACATGTTGCATGCGTTGTAGCGGTCATAGGGGGAGGGGAAGTTCTCCTTACTCAGGGTCGGTTTCAGAAAACCGAGTTGCTGTCACCCATGGCTAAGTAGGGCGGCGCTGCCTTGCCCCCTTCACTTGTGTCGTCTGCGCGCATCCAAGCAGCGGTCTCAGCATTCAGACGCTTCAGTCCATAGTTCACTGCGGGGAGGTATGTGGTCATTTGGTCATGTGAGCTGCCATGTGCCCATGTGGTCATGTGAGCTGCCATATGGCCATGTGAGCTGTCATGCAATCATGTGAGCTGTCATGTGGTCATGTGAGCTGTCATGTGGTCACGTGAGCTGTCGTGTGGTCATGTGGTCATGTGAGCTGCCATGTGGCCATGTGAGCTGTCATGCGGCCATGTGAGCTGTCATGTGGTTATGTGAGCTGTCATGTGGTCATGTGGTCATGTGGTCATTCGGTCATGTGACCTGTCATGTGGTCATGTGGTCATGTGAGCTGTCATGTGGTAATGTGAGCTGTCATGTGGTCATGTGGTCATGTGGTTGTGTGAGCTGTCATGTGGTTATGTGAGCTGTCATGTGGTCATTTGGTAATTCGGTCATGTGACCTGTCATGTGGTCATGTGGTCGTGTGCAGGCTAGTGTCGTACGGACAGTACACACCAAAAACCCGTACTCGTTTTCCTGAAAATTGAGTACGCGTACGGTCCGTACTCACGACACACACTTGTAGGCTTCGGAGGTTAGGGCTAACGGCGATCAAAATTAGCGCTAATAGCGCTAATAGCTTAATTAGCCCTAATTGTAACAGCTAATTAGTCCAAACTTAGCCAAAACGACCCAGAAAAAGTGCCATGTGTGTATGAGAGTGTTGTTATGCAGAAACCTTGCTGCGCTGCTTTGCAATGCGTGGGCTACTCCTCAGTTCCAACTTCTCCACCCCCACCAAATCCTCCTCATCAGAGTCATCAACACCATGCAGCAGCTCATTCAGTGCTGAAGCCGACTTCTTCTTGTCTTCAGCCAGTAACCCCTTGTAAGATTTTTTGGTCGGGTCAGAATGCAATTTGTAGGAGGCCTGGGGATTCGAAGGGCTGAATACCCGACAGCATTTTGTGCAAGCGACGACGCGCTGCTCCTTGACCCCATCATTGTCCATCCCATCTTCACAAGCTTGCATCTCAGGTCGAAAGAGCTTCTTCCAACCTCCCTTAATGCTATTCAGGCGTCCGAAAAGCTGGGTAGGCGGCAGCGACGTGCTCATAAATACCTGTTTTCTGCCTCTCACGTACCAAGACTTGGGTGGATTGGAAACGGTTGCCATTCGCGAATGAGAACTACTGAGCGACGCAATGCGAAAATTAGCGAACGACAATATCTCAGGCTTCAGGTAACTGGCAGAGGATAGATATCTGTACTGCCTGCCCTCTTGTCGTACTTTTCCTGCCGGACCTGCTACTCGTACCCTCACCCATCTGTTACTGTCGCGTTTCGTTTCCTAAAGCCACGCCGACTTGGCGTTTATCTTTCTTTCTTTCGAGCCACGAAGACGTGCCACGACGACGTCCCATTTCTTTTCTCCTAACCTCTAGTTAGTGCTAAAAATCCGGGATTTGTTTTAGCGCTAATTAGCGTTATTAGCGCTAAGGAGCTATGACCCCCCCTCCTAACCCTACATACTTGCACAGTCAGTTCCATGATACTAAGTGGCATAACTTTTTACTGCCTTCGAATGTGACATGATCAGCATACCAATGAAAAGCCTGGAATACCCTCTACATGTCTCCAGCTAAAACCAAGGTCGAATTTGGAAAACCCAAAAGGTTTTCAGGTCAAGGAATGTTATAATACTAAAGAACGTACCATACTCAAACCGTATTCACTTTTAAAACCCGTACCGTATCCGTGCCGTTTCCGTACCGTATTCCTACTCGCATCCGTATCCGTACTACACAACCCTGGACATGTGAGCTGTCATGTGGTAATGTGAGCTGTCATGTGGTCATGAGGTCATGTGACCTGTCATGTGATCATGTGGTCGTGTGAGCTGTCATATGGTAATGTGAGCTGTCATGTGGTCATGTGGTCGTGTGAGCTGTCGTGTGGTCATGTGATCATATGAGCTGTCATGTGATCACGTTGTCATGTGGTCATGTGGTCATGTGCACCCCCACTCCCCACCCCCACTCCCCACCCCCACTCTTCTCCCTTCCTGTGTTGTTTACCATGGACTGAAAGCAGACCTCTGTGGTGATGTGAGCTGTCATTCTGTCATGTTGTCATGTGCACCCCCACCCCTACTTCCTTCCCTTCCCATGTTGCTTACCGTGGACTGGCAGGAGCCCTCCGTAGTCATGTGGTCATGTGAGCTGTCATGTGGTCATGTGGTCATGTGAGCTGTCATGTGGTCAATGTGGTCATGTGAGCTGTCACGTGGTCACTTGTCATGTGCCCCCCCCCCCCCACTCCCCTCCTTCCCATGTTGCTTACCGTGGACTGGAAGCAGCCCCTCTGTGGTCATGTGGTCATGTGCCGCTGTCATGTGGTCACGAGGTCATGTGCCCCCCCCACCCCCACTCCCCTCCCTTCCCATGTGCCCCCCCCACCCCCCACCCCCCACTCCCCTCCGTGAGCGAATGCTGTGTCGTTGACGATTAAGACTGTGGGGTTCTTGGCAAGCTCAAGAGCCATAGGACCCCCGGGCTTGTAGACTGCATAGCGCACACGTGCAAGCAAGCCCCAGTCTGACAGCTCATTCTCTGACAGACCAGCAAAGAGGGCAGACTCGATAAAAGCTCCAGGAGTGATGTATCGGAAGTCACCGCACACGTTGAGGCTCTCGTGGTTTCCATTCAGCATGTGCACGGCTCCCCCATGCGGTTTGGCTTGCATGTCTAGTGCGCGGAGAAGTTTCACAATGCTGCACATGGAACCAGTGGCAGGGAGTGAACGTGTGTGTGTGTGTGGGTGTGTAGGGGGGTGGGGTGGGTTGGGGAGGGGATGTTGGTAGGGGTGAGGCTCTCATGGTTTCCATTCAGCATGTGCACGGCTCCCCCATGCGGCTTGGCTTGCATGTCTAGTGCACGGAGAAGTTTTACGATGGCTGCACATGGAACCAGGTGGCAGGAGTGAACATGTGTGGGGTGGGTGGGGGTGGGGGTGGGGTGGGGGGTGGGGTGGGGGTGGGTGGGGGTGGGGGGGGTGGGGGGGGGTGGGAGGGGAATTTATGGGGTTGAGGCTCTCATGTTTCCATTCAGCATGTGCATGGCTCCCCCATGCAGCTAGGCTTGCATGTCTAGTGCACGGGGAAGTTTTACGATGGCTGCGCATGGTACCAGGTGGTTGGGAGTGAACGTGTGTGGGGGGGGTGGGGGGACGGAGGGGACGGGTGGTGTGGTGGTGGTGGTGGTGTGTGGGGGGGGGGGAGGGGGGGGGGGGGGGGGGGGGGGTACGGGTGGTGGTGGTGGTGGTGGTGTGTGTGGGGGGGGTCATCCCATCACCCATCAGCACCTATTTGGCTTCGCCTTTACTGGCCAGGCTGGCCAGGCTGTAAAACACGCAAACAAACACACACCGCACTCACCACCGCACTCACCCACCACCACACCGCACCACAACCACCCACTCTACACAGCACTCACCAATTTCGTTATTTCCCCTGTCCATTACATCACCCACTACCACCCACTACCACCCTTTTTGCTACTACCCAGTCCGCTACCACCCACTACCAGCGATACCAGCACTCACCGATTCCATTATCCCCCCTGTCCATAACATGACCAATTACCACAACGCACCCACCCTCTCCACACCGCCACACCAATTCCATTATCCCCCCTGTCCATTACATCACCCACTACCGCCCACTTCCACCCACTACCACCCACTACCACCCACTACCACCCACTTCCACCCATTACCACCCACTACCACCCACTACCACCCACTTCCACCCACTACCACCCACTACCACCCACTTCCACCCACTTCCACCCACTACCACCCACTTCCACCCACTACCACCCACTACCACCCACTACCATCCACTACCACCCACTTCCACCCACTACCACCTTACTTCGACCACTACCACCACTACCACCCACTTCCGACCACTACACCAACTTCCACCCACTAATACCCACTTCCACCCACTGCCACCCACTACCACCCACTTCCACCCACTACCACCCACTACCACCCACTACCACCCACTTCCACCCAGTCAGCTACTACCCAGTCTGCTACCACCCACTACCACCCACTTCCACCCAGTCAGCTACTACCCAGTGTGCTACCACCCACTACCACCCACTTCCACCCACTACCACCCACTACCACCCACTTCCGACCACTACCACCAACTTCCACCCACTAATACCCACTTCCACCCACTACCACCCACTACCACCCACTGCCACCCACTACCACCCACTTCCACCCACTACCACCCACTTCCACCCACTACCACCCACTTCCACCCAGTCAGCTACTACCCAGTCTGCTACCACCCACTACCACCCACTACCACCCACTTCCACCCAGTCAGCTACTACCCAGTCTGCTACCACCTACTACCACCCACTTCCACCCACTACCACCCACTTTCACCCACTAATTTCCACCCACTACCCCCCACCCACTACCACCCACTTCCACCCACTAATACCCACTAATACCCACTAATACCCACTTCCACCCACTACCACCCCACTTCTACCCCAGTCAGCTACTACCCAGTGTGCTACCATCCCACTACACCCACTTCCACAGTCAGCTACTACCCAGTCTGCTACCACCCACTACCACCCACTTTCCACCCACTACCACCCACTTCCACTACCCACTACCACTTCCACCCACACCACCCACTACCACCCACTACCACCCACTTCCACCCAGTCAGCTACTACCCAGTCTGCTACCACCCACTACCACCCACTACCACCCACTTCCACCCACGCACCCAGTTCTGCTACCACCCACTACCACCCACTACCACCCCACTTCCACCCAGTCAGCTACTACCCAGTCTGCTACCACCCACTACCACCCACTACCACCCACTTCTACAGTCAGCTACTACCCAGTCTGCTACCACCCACTACCACCCACTTCCACCCAGTCAGCTACCAGTCCGCCTACCCACTACCACTTCCACCCTACCACCCACCCACTACCACCCCCCACTACTTCCACCCAGTCAGCTACTACCCAGTCTGCTACCACCCACTACCACCCACTTTCACCCAGTCAGCTACTACCCAGTCTGCTACCACCCACTACCACCCACTACCAACCACTTCCACCCAGTCAGCTACTACCCAGTCTGCTACCACCCACTACCACCCACTACCACCCACTTCTACCCAGTCAGCTACTACCCAGTCCGCTACCACCCACTACCACCCACTTCCACCCACTACCACCACTTCCACCCCACTTACCACCCACTTCCACCCACTACCACCCACTACCCACCCACTTCAACCCACTACCAGCCCACTTTCCACCCAGTCAGCTACTACCCAGTCTGCTACCACCCACTACCACCCACTACCACCCACTTCCACCCACTACCACCCACTTCCACCCAGTCAGCTACTACCCAGTCTGCTACCACCCACTACCACCCACTACCACCCACTTCCACCCAGTCAGCTACTACCCAGTCTGCTACCACCCACTACCACCCACTACCACCCACTTCCACCCAGTCAGCTACTACCCAGTCTGCTACCACCACTACCACCCACTACCACCCACTTCTACCCAGTCAGCCTACTACCCAGTCCGCTTACCACTACCACCCCACTTACCACCCACTTCCACCCACTACCACCCACTACCACCCACTACCACCCACTACCACCACTTCCACCCAGTCAGCTACTACCCAGTCTGCTACCACCCCACTACCACCCACTTTCACCCAGTCAGCTACTACCCAGTCTGCTACCACCCACTACCACCACTACCAACCACTTCCACCCAGTCAGCTACTACCCAGTCTGCTACCACCCACTACCACCCACTACCACCCACTTCTACCCAGTCAGCTACTACCCAGTCCGCTACCACCCACTACCACCCACTTCCACCCACTACCACCCACTTCCACCCACTATCACCCACTTCCACCCACTACCACCCACTACCACCCACTTCAACCCACTACCACCCACTTCCACCCAGTCAGCTACTACCCAGTCTGCTACCACCCACTACCACCCACTACCACCCACTTCCACCCACTACCACCCACTACCACCCACTTCCACCCAGTCAGCTACTACCCAGTCTGCTACCACCCACTACCACCCACTACCACCCACTTCCACCCAGTCAGCTACTACCCAGTCTGCTACCACCCACTACCACCCACTACCACCCACTTCCACCCAGTCAGCTACTACCCAGTCTGCTACCACCCACTACCACCCACTACCACCCACTTCTACCCAGTCAGCTACTACCCAGTCCGCTACCACCCACTACCACCCACTTCCACCCACTACCACCCACTACCACCCACTACCACCCACTACCACCCACTTCCACCCAGTCAGCTACTACCCAGTCTGCTACCACCCACTACCACCCACTTTCACCCAGTCAGCTACTACCCAGTCTGCTACCACCCACTACCACCCACTACCAACCACTTCCACCCAGTCAGCTACTACCCAGTCTGCTACCACCCACTACCACCCACTACCACCCACGACCACCCACGACCACCCACTACCACCCACCTCCACCCAGTCAGCTACTACCCAGTCTGCTACCACCCACTACCACCCACTACCACCCACCACCACCAATACCAGCACTTACCAATTTCGTTATCTCCCCGGTCTATTACATCACCCATTACCACCCACCTCGCTACCACCCACTACCACCAATACCAGCACTCACCAATTTCATTATCTCCCCTGTCCATTACATCCAGCTGCACTACTGTGGTGTCCCTACCGCTCCAACCTATCTTTTTATTATTTTTTATTCTCAGTAATCTCAAGTACTGTAAAAATACATAATCGCAGTTGAACTGGGCTACTGCTCAGACACTAACCACCACATCAAATTCCAGGAAAAGAGCGTTCAGCATAAGGAGCTCCAACGTATCCTTCAACAACAAGGATTCCTTTTCCACTACCTTGTCTTCACCATAGGTACCACTGGTACCATACCAATCACAACTATTACCAATATCTCCACCTTAGGGATCAGTCGCGAACACGTAGACAAACTCATCTCTAAGCTGCACAGAGAATCTATCGCCTCCTGTACCAGCATTCTTGCCACACGTCGCATGTAGGAGTCCCTCCCGTCTGGAGGGTGGCACTTACCATGTCTGCCATGGTGACTTTCCCCAGCTGAAGCGTTCAGGAGGGTCCCCTTAAACGTAAGCAACCACCCACTCAACAGCTAAGCACGCACTGATTTCATTATATTACCAAACCCATCACACCGCACTCACCCACACCCACCCACCCACTCCACACCGCACTCACCAATTTCATTATCTCCTCTGTCCATAACATCACCAAGCTGCACAACCGTGGTGTCACCGCCGTTCCAAACAATCTCATCATCCTCAGTGACCTCAATCACTCTGGCCACCAAGAGCGAGTCTATTGTCTTCTGCCAGTCTCCATGCACGTCTCCAACTGTGAAGCAGAGTGATGGTGGTGGTGGTGGTGGTGTGGGGTGAGTGGGTGGGTGGGCGCGTGGTGGTGGTGGTGGGTTTTTTTTGGGGGGGGGGGGGGGGGGGGGGGGGGGGGAATCTGTATTGTCTTCTGCCAGTCTCCATGCATGTCTCCAACTGTGGAAAAGAGTGATGGTGGTGGTGGTGGTGGGTGGTGGTAGGTGGGTGGGAGGAGGGGGGGATTCACCTGGATGGAATCTGGGTGGAAGATGGGGTGGGGTGAAAATGCCCAAATATTGTCTTCTGCCAGTCTCCATGCACGTCTGTAACTGTGGAAAAGAGTGATGGTGGTGTGGTGGTGGTGGGTGGTGGTTGTTGGGGGGGAGGAGGGGGGGATTCACCTGGATGGAATCTGGGTGGAAGATGGGGTGGGGTGAAAATGCCCAAATATTGTCTTCTGCCAGTCTCCATGCACGTCTCCAACTGTGGAGCAGAATGATGGTGGTGGTGGTGGTGGTGGTGGTGGTGGGTGAGTGTGTGGGTGTGTGGGTGAGTGTGTGTGTGGGTGGGTGGGTGGGTGGGTGGGTGGTGGTGCTGGTGGTGCTGTGGGTGTTTTTTTTTTGGGGGGGGGGGGGGGGGGGATGTGTATTGTCTTCTGCCAGTCTCCATGCACGTCTTCAACTGTTAAGCAGAGTAGTATGTAGGGAACCACAACGCAATGTGATATCATGTCATCATATGATATCATGTCATCATATGATATCATGTCATCATATGATATCATGTCATCATATGATATCATGTCATCATACGATATCATGTCATCATATGATATCATGTCATTATATGAGATCATGTCACATGATATCATGTCATATGATATCATGTCATCATATGATATCATGCCATCATATGATATCATGTCATCATATGATATCATGTCATCATATGATATCATGTCATATGATATCAACGCAATGTCATATGATATCATAAGATGCCAGCAGTCTGCCAAGGCTAAATTATAATTGTAATTTAAATACAATATCATTTGATGCAATTTGTATGATAGCATATGATATCGTACTCGCGTATGGTCAACATCATACGATATGCCGGTCCCTAAGTATGTGAGGCCCCGGGCCGTCTGTTACAGTCGGGCCCAGCATATCATAGGTAATGATGGGGCTCCACCAAAAACAACCCTTCATTTATACCCACCCCTCTGCACAGCTTTCCACCCTAACCTGGGCGTTTCTGGCAGTGTAGGGCTTGTAGAGGGGCAACCTTACATGACTACACCCACCAAAAAAGGTAATGATAACGCCTGGTGGGGCGTGGTGTTAAGGGATCCCGTCGTACGCGAGTAGGGAGCGGTCTTCTACCACGACTGGACAAGCTACCATCGCGGTTGACAACGACCTGCAACGTCAAGAGCGACTGAAGGGGGAGTCAACCCCCCAGCATATCATATGATGCTGACCAAAGGCGAGTATGAAATCATATGATATTGTCTATAAATGGTAACTTTAGCCTAGTCACACTGCCGGCATCATATGATATCGTATGATATCATATGATGACAAGATATCACATTGCCGTTCCCTAGTAACAGTCCATCATCATCTTCATTATTTGAGGTTAGGCAAATCCGTTTAGCCTAATCGACTACCCCCAGTGGTGTACGGGTAAGAATGGTCAACACGACCGGAGGAGTCCCATGTACAGTGACCTCTACACACATACTGACGCACTCCCCCCCCCCCCCCCCCCCCCCCCCCCCCCCCCCCCCCCCCCCCCCCCCCCCCCCCCCCCCCCCCCCCCCCCCCCCCCCCCCCCCCCCCCCCCCCATACACACACACACCCCACACCCCTACACAAACGCTGACCCACTACCCACTACCCCCCTACACTACTTCCTCCCCCCCTACCCCCCCCAAACACTGAACCACTGGAGGAATCCCCGGTTTGAATCTGCACCGAGACATGTCTACTAGAAATCCCTGTTTTCCGTGATTCTCGCACAGGGGGCAATTTGTTTCTGCAATGTGCAGACGGTTAGACGCCAGACAGGCGTATAGAACCTTGCAACAATTATTATAAGCCTAAGCAGGGACCAGATAGATTTGTTTGAGCACGTTCCCCATGGACATTTGTGTTCTTGTTTCCGGCGAAACGTCACCATTACGTCGCTGCATGGCGACACGCATGTGTCTGGCTAAATTAGTCAGAACTGCCCCCCCCCCCCCCCCCCCCCCCCCCCTGACCCCCTTTCAAAAAGAGTCTTACTGGTTAAATCCCGTTAATCGTTCGCACCTCAGTTAAGGCTTTTCAAATTCAAGGAATTCTGAGAATTCTGAGACAATTTTCGCATTTTGTGCCCGTCTGTCTGTCTGTCTGCCTGTCTGTCTGTCTGTCTGTCTTTCTGTCTGTCTGTCTGTCTGTCTGTCTGTCTGTCTGTATGCCTGTCTGTATGCCTGTCTGCTTATTCGTCACGTTCCAACCCCAGACCTCGCAAACCCACTCTCTACCCTTCCAAACCTCGGACAGCTCGAACGTCGCCGCTAATTCTGATCCCACTCTCTGCCAATTTTAGGAATTGCCTTTTCAGGTACCAGGAGTACCTTCTAGGCAGCTCTCCTGACGGGCTACCAAACAAAACCTAATGTAACCTGGTGCACCTTGAAGCTGACACCACCAGCTGTTCAGCACTGCTAAATAGTTTAGGCTCGCTCAGTTGCAGGCCCACAGAGCTGCCAAGAAGCTGATAATACAAGTTAATGATAACGCCTGGTGGGGCGTGGTGTTAAGGGAGCCCGTCGTACGCGGGTGGGAAGCGGTCACCTACCTCAACTGGACAAGCTACCATCGCGGTTGACGACGACCTGCAACGCCAAGAGCGACCGAAGGGGGAGTCGAACCCTCAACTCTTCATTCTCAAGCGATCTGGTCTACCACTAGGCCATTGTATATCACTGAAAGGGGCTGAAGCTGATAAGAAAACCCATGATAACTGCTGTGACTACTAGCTGTGATTGACTGGCTCAAGAAGCTGCCCAGAAGCTGCCTAGAAGCTGATAAGAAAACCCATGGTGACTGCTGTGACTACTAGCTGTGATTGACTGGCTCAAGAAGCTGCCTAGAAGCTGCCTACAAGCTGATAAGAAAACCCATGGTGACTGCTGTGACTACTAGCTGTGATTGACTGGCTCAAGAAGCTGCCTAGAAGCTGCTAAGAAAAGCCGGAAAAAAAAGCCTGGGTGGCTGCTGTGACTACTAGCTGGGTGGAAGCTTGTGTGTGTGTGTGTGTGTGTGTGTGTGTGAGTGTGTGTGTGTGTGTGTGTGTGTGTGTGTGTGTGTGTGTGTGTGTGTGTAGTGTGTATGTGTGCGTGTGTGTGTGTGTGTGTGTGTGTGTGTTGTGTCAGCGTGTGTGTGTGTGCCAGCGTGTGTGTGTGTGTGTGTGTGTTGTGTGGTTGTTTGGGTGGTGGTGGTGGTGTCAGTGTTGGTGGTGGTGTCGGATGTTGGTGGTATTTGATTGCATGGCTGGAAACAAGCTGTGATTGACTTGCTGAAAAGACAAACATTCTCTACGACAGGACACACTAACAAGGGACAGGTTAGAAAGGGACGAAGTAGTCCAAGCTAGGGACTCAGCAAAGGGCACACAATTTTTTTTTGTGAAAAGCGAATTTAAGGTGCATCTACCGAAACCCCATTGCACTACATCAACTACAGCCGTGATAGTCAGCAAGCAACGTACTTGCAACAATCCGTCCAGTGGCTTTGATAATCGTGGGTGGGTCGTCAGGATGCCCTTGAAGAGATTCGTCCAACTTTTCATCTTTGCAGACGGCAGCTGCGGGGTCCACGGTAGATGCGGGGTCCACGGCGGATGCAAGGGCGGACTATGAAACTAGAAGCATCGATTGTCTGTGGACAGGGGGAGAGGCTAAACGTCTAAGCAACGGAACCGAGGCTGAACTAGCTACATATCTTGATGTTACGGAACTCGGGACACGTCCATAATTAGCATGCAGGGATCGCGCCCCGATAAATCCCTTCATGGCGCAAATATGCAGCAGGTGAATGTTTAAAGGTATCCTATAATTGCGCTGAGTGCCATAGGACCGCGGCTTTTAGCAATGTCGTGTTATGCTGCAAGCACTTATTCAGGGTGATTTGCGGAGAAAAAGGAGATAGACGGCACTGTCGTGGCCGCGGGAAATATCGCCAGGAGGCAAAATGTGATGAGGTAGGGACGTCGGGTTCCTGGTGGAAGTATGATCCTGCCAGGAACTATCAGGCTGGTGTATATGCCTGTTGACGGGGGGGGGGGGGGCTGGTGTATATGCCTGTTGACGGGGGGGGGCCGGGGGGGGGGGGGGGGGGGGGGGGGGGTGGGGGGGGGCGGGCAGGGGGCTGGGGGCGGGGGGGCATGCCTGGGGGGCATGGCAGGGGCGGGCTAGGGCCCCGGGCAGGCACGACAGGTCTCGAAACCACGTGACTATGATGAGGTCACGTATGCGCATCGATCACATCGATCGCATCAATCTAAACGCGCTAATAATTGTTATTTGGACCCCTCATTTATAAAATGGATTAAATTCTTCCATCGATCGCAAGTTTTCTTACTGGGCGTGTTGGGTCCTTGGGGGCCCTAAAAACAGACTTCGACAAGGAGCTCCACTGTGCGCTTCGAGGAGCTCCATAGCGCGCAATTGTATAAACGAGTTATATTAATTAATTATGATGGCTACTAGCTGCTTGCCACTGCTAGGAGACGAAGACCCAGTACTTGGGAAAAGTACGAATTCCCTAATGCAGTGGAATTCGTCGCGATGCGCGGCCTAATTTCGCGCTGCAACTATCCATAAGGCCTATATGAAGCTTGGTGGTCCACTGTCAGGACCTGTTTCGCCGAGTTCGTGGGCTAGGAACCGACCTTGTGCCACAACTGCCAACCTTGGTGTGAGCCCATCACTTGTTTTTCAATAGAGCGGTCGAACAACTTAGAGACAGGTTACGGGGTACAAAAGTAAGGGTAGTACATGGAGACAAATCAGTACGCCTTGCCTTGGTGGCTTTGGTAGCCTCGGTGGCGCGTTCAATCGATGGATGGATAATCTGACGGCTTGCATGCCTGCATTCCTGCTAATGGGAATTGCTCTGCGATTCAACTAAGTTAGTCGCGCTCTGCCATTCTGCTGAGGTTCTTGCGCTCAGCAATTCTGCTATGGTTCTTGCGCTCAGCAATTGTGCTAAGTTCGATGTGCAAGTGGTCACTTGTTTTTCAATCTCGCAGTTTGGCAACACAATGTACATCAGTACTGCAGTTCATCTCTTGGCAGAACATCTCACTGGGCTGTAATTTTGTAACTTGTTTTTCAATCTCGCAGTTTGGTCACACAACGTACATCAGTACTGCAGTTCATCTCTTAACAGACAGAAACAGCTATAATGTTGTTAGCCAAAAGTACTTATAAAGCAAAATAGCAATACTATCATCTAGAAGACATCCATTGGTCACAGGCTCGAGACAAACTACGGGAGCAATTCTCTTCTACAACTTATTCTAGAAATGCCAGCTCAGCATTAAAGTACGTCTGACGGAGTACATAGTGCACTATGTCTTCAAGTGTGCATGTGGTCACTTGTTTTTCAATCTTGTGGCTGTATAGCATATATGTTCGTACTTCTGACTGCACGGGCTCTGCCTGTTGTATCTCAAAACTGCAAGGCCCAACCGACCCAATTTTTGACAGCTTTTGGGGGGGCACGTAACGGAGGTATCCAAGCCTTCAAAATACAGTCCTGGCCCAAACCGTATAACTTGATCTTGGTGGGCAACATGGGTGTCTAAAAAGCATGAAATCAGTGCACTGTGAGCCCCATGTGTAATAAACGCTCCCAATGGGCATCACTTGGTGTTCGTGTATGTATGGGGCATTGGTCTGCCTAGTGGCCGAGTAGCTGGTTGCAAAATGTATGCGGCTTACAGCATTTTGCTTTGTTTTAGAGGAAATAAAGACGACCGCTATATCTGAAAACGCAGGGGATTTTTGTAAATGTCTGTCCACAAATCTACCTCATTTGGGCATTATATTTCAGTATTACCGGTATGCAGTGTAAAAACATTAGTCGTTTTGATCTGAGCTTCGTAGAGGCCCAAAACTGCATAGTGAATCCATTTAGGGCAAGGAACTTTTTAAGGACCCCTTAAACAATGCTTAGGTCCCGTAGGGCTATTGTGGTAAATGGTAATATCTCAATGGGCCCACAAATCAGTAACATGCCTAGGAGATGTTCAAGGCCCTTCATATGCCATAAGCTGCATTTCAAGCCCATTTTTTGCCATTTTCTAGGTCATTAGGGTCCCCCACATTTGGCAAAAATTCGTTTTTCCCCATTTCCAATTCGACCGAACTGTGTAAATACCGTTAAGAAAAACATTTTCCTGCAAAACAAAAGTGATGCCCTTTTGTATCCATGTTTGGGGGACTAGATGAGGGTTTGGGACAATCCTCTCGAAAATTTTCATAGTAGTCAGAGCATGATATACACATAACTTTTCATCCTACATTAAATTTAGAGCCGAGAGGATTTTCTCAACCCACCATCTGGCCATCCCCGTATAGGGGTTTCGGCTGTGTTGCAGCCCCCCCCCCCCCCTGGCGTAGGGTGGAGGTGGAGGTAGCTAGGGCCAGATCGAGTGTTGGCATGTCTCTGGAACGATTTACAACTAACCGTAACTGGAATTTTCCATACGTCCAAATAGTATTATAGAAAGTCTCGAATATGGCTTACATATCAGTTGCCAAGTTAAATATCACTTTTGTTTTTGATAATAATGCTTATATTTTTGATTGTTTTTGTTGACGTTTGCATTTCCCGGGTAATTAATTTAATGCCAAAGACGGCGTGCAGCCAATGTATGTTACCAAGCTCAAGTATTGATTTGAATTAATATCGTTACTGCCGGCGGCGAGCAGCCTTACAGGCTGGAGCCATGTAGCCAAGTTCGTGAATGTAGAGATTATTCTAGAAAGTCTCGAGCATGGCTTACATATTAGAAGTTGCCAAGTCAAATATCACAATCGTATCGCCCCTTTCGAGGGCTAACAGATGCGACTTAATTATTCGATAATAAAGATCATAAAAATGGCGATTCACCATATCGGTAAAAACTAAACCCAACAAGCTGATTTATCATCGATTGTATTTAGAGATTGGACTGGATAAAATATTTGTAAATGGAAAAATGCTGTTGTTGTTGTAAGTTAGTATCTGTCCTCCTAGCCTGTTAATATGTCCGGTACAAACTACAGATATGCCAGCAAGTGCTTTTATTTTCGGCTACGAGCAGCAACTTCTATGCAGCTCCGCTGGCTGCCTATCCAGCCACAAGAAAAGCAACCTAGTGCACCTTAAAGCCGACACCATGCGGTTTCTAGCACTGCTGCAATCTGCGGGGTTATTCTAGTGGATGGCTCAAGAAGCTGCCTAGAAGCTGAGGGGTTGGTCTAGTGGATGGCTCAGGAAGCTGCCTAGAAGCTGCTGCCTGCAGCCGGAAAACGAAGCACTGATTCTAAATAGAACGAGGAATACTGAAAATGGGATAGCAACTTTCTAGGCTGCATATAAATGGAAATGTGATGTGTAATGTATTGTTAGCTCATCAGCAAGGTGTCCAACTCATCAGCAAGGTGTCCAGCTCATCAGCAAGGTGTCCAGCTCATCAGCAAGGTGTCTAGCTCATCAGCGAGAAGATTGTGTGATAGGTCGTGGGTCAGCACCTAAGGGCGCCTCCTCCCTTGTTCCGAGTAGAAAAGGCTTCGCCACATCACATTAATCCTCCTAGTCAAGAAGGCCCCCGAGCAGGCAGTTTGCCCAGAAGGCCCCCAAGACACCGTAAGAACCCCAAGACCCCGGAAGCCCCCCTGCAGGCAGTTTGCCAAGAAGGCCCTCCAGCAGAAGGGTCTCGAGGCCCCCTTGTCCATAAGGCCCCCGAGCAGGCAGCACGCCCCCAAACTAGGGTATAGGCAGGGGTATAGGCGTCGGGTTCTTACTGTACTGAGCGCTACCTTTCGAGTCGTCTTCAACAAGTTCTATGCAGCGTCGCAAGCTACGCTTAAAAAAATGGCGGAGAGTGTCCGCAACGGAGCGACATGTGGCAATGGAAGCGAGTTAGTTACGAGACCGTTGGCTGACTTGTCTCGGTCAGACAGTTTGTCACACAGACAGACAAATGGGTAACCCTGGGGGCTCCCGCTTCCTTGAAGAGGGGCCTCCGCCAAAAATAACATTCACTGAAGTGCATTCTGGTGAAAGAGCGCTACCCGTCACAAATCACCTTCAGCAGTGACATTCACTGGAGTGCATTCTGGTGAAAGAGCGCTACCTGTCACAAATCACCTTAAACAGTGACATTCACATTAGTGCATTCTGGTGAAAGAGCGCTACCCGTCACAAATCACCTTAAACAGTGACATTCACATTAGTGCAATCTAGTGAAAGAGCATTACCCTCCACAAATCGACTTAAACAATGACATTCACTTAAGTGCAATCTAGTGAAAGAGCGCTACCCTCCACAAATCGACTTAAACAATGACATTCACTTAAGTGCAATCTAGTGAAAGAGCGCTACCCTCCACAAATCACCTTAAACAGTGACATTCACTGGAGTGCATTCTGGTGAAAGAGCGCTAGCACTAGTTGAAGTTCAAGAAGCCTTCGAAACCAGTTTGCCAGCTCATCTAGTCCTTACTGTGGGCCAGGGGACCAGCCGTAGTAACACTTTCTGTCTAATCCGCTAAGTGTGCATTCTGACAGTCAAAGTTATGTGAATGTCTTGCTGCGCCCCCCCTGGCCCCCGGGCAGGAGGGTTGCCCCCCCTGGCCCCCGGGCAGGAGGGTTGCCCCCCTGCCGCGGTTATTGTTGGCGCTTGGTTTGTGCGGAGGCATGTCTGCGTGTGTGTGGGTGGGGGGCCTTGCCCACGCCCACCCCATGTGCTTCCTAAACTTGATTAAAAAAGGCCACCCGATTTAAATAAATTCTGACCTGTTTCCTTGGTCCTTGCTGAGCAGTTCTTGAGCCATCTAAACACATGTCGATTGCATTCTTTGGTCAGGAGAGTTGTGTAGTATTAGTGTAGTTGTGTAGTGCTTAATGTAGTAGCATAGTGTAGTAGTGTATAGTGCTTAGTGGTGAGTAATAGTGGTAAAGTATAGCACCCCACCCCAGTACCCCACAGTTTCTTTGTGGCTGCTTCCACAATACTAGTAGGCCTATGCCCTGGTTCGTTTTTTGACTAAGGTATATGTCTGTGGGTGTACTTGAACCAACATGTACCTTCCATTTTCTTTTGATTGTTCAGTCGCAAAAAAGTTGATGTAAAGACATGTTATGAAAGTACATTAAACTGTCTAATCAGCTTAGTGAGCTTCCTGCTTTCTGTGGGGGGGCTTGGAATTGGAATATGGTGAGCAAACCAGAGTTGGCTGAAAAACCTTGTAAAAATTCAAATTCAAATTCTAGTAGCACTATCTACGTGGCCCTCTGTGAGGCACCGTTTATTTTTCGGGCTTCGTATAGCAGCTTCCAGGTAGCTCCCTTTCTCTGCCCTTGAGCCAAACCCGAAGCTAGCTAGTTCGCCTGAAAGCTGATATGACAGGCATTAGAACGCAGCTGGAAGCTTTGGGTTTGACCCAGTGACTGGATAATAAAGCTGGCTGGAAGATGCCATGCGTAGCCCAAAACAGAAACATTGGAACCAGTTGCTGGCTAATGGAGCTGGCTGGAAGCTGCCATGCGTAGCCCAAAACAGAAACATTGGAACCAGTTGCTGGCTAATGGAGCTGGCTGGAAGATTCCATGCGTAGCCCAAAACAGAAGCATTGGACCCACTGGCTGGCTAATGGAGCTGGCTGGAAGCTGCCATGCGTAGCCCCCAAAAGAAAGGGTGGGCCACGTGGTCACCTGTGTGATATTTGTGACATTGCTCTTCATTTTAGCTAAAAGCAGCAGCTTCTAGGCAGCTCCCTGAGCCAGCCACTGTGCCAAGCCCCAAGAAACCATCAGAACAAGAAAGCTAGATGTTTCAGAGTCAAGGTGCAACAGGTTGCATCAGGGTTTGCTTATTAGCCAGTCGAGGGAGCTGCCTAGAAGCTGCTGTTTGTAGCTGGAAATAAAAGTGATGGGCCCCGTGGCCAGCCAGTCAGGGGAGCTGCTTAGAAACTGCTGTTTGTAGCTGCAAATAAAAGTGATGGGCCCCATGGCCAGCCAGTCAGGGGAGCTGCCTAGAAGCTGCTGTTTGTAGCTGCAAATAAAAGTGATGGGCCCCGTGGCCAGCCAGTCAGGGGAGCTGCCTAGAAGCTGCTGTTTGTAGCTGCAAGTTAAAGTCATGGGCCCCGTGGCCAGCCGGTCAGGGGACCTGCCTAGAAGCTGCTGCTTGTGGCTGAAAATAAAAGTTATGGACCCTGTGGGACACCTGGAAGACATGTGTGGATCTGAATCTGCACCGAGACATGTGCACTAGAAATCCCTGGTTTCCGTGGTTCTCGAACGGGGGGCAATTGTACACCACAATGTGCAGACGGTCAGACGCCAGACCTGGCGTATAGAACCTTGTAACAATTATAATTATAAGGCATGTGTGTGAGCCCAATGGATAGCATATTGGGCCAGACGGTCATGACCGCCATTTTCAGTTCCTAGTAATGATAACGCCTGATGGGGCGTGGTATTAAGGGAGCCGCGTGTTACGGCGGTAGGGAACGGGCTGCTACTTTACCTGGACAAAGCTGCCATGGCGGTTGACAGCGACCGCGAACACCAAGGCGCACCCGTGGGGATTTGAACCCGGCCCTTTCCTCGTTCAAGGAGCTCTGCCATTGAGCCATTTGTTGCAGGGGGACAGGGAACGTGTTGACTTCCTACGTTGGTGGAGTCGGTGGGTGATCAGTTCGCACTTGTCCTTGGGGGAGCCACCCCACTTGGTGTAACCAAGTTCAAGTTCAATGGATAGGAGTTCTGAAAATGTGGCCCTGTGGGCCAGGCCCTAGCTACTTTACGCGGACTTCTCAGCTACCATGTGGGATGAACAGTTGGTAGCTGAATTTCCTTCTCTTCGTCGCCAGACGGCCGAATCGAAAAAGCAAGGAACAATGATAGTTAGATTTCGCGCCCTCCGTCTACCTACCGATTTTGAGATGAAACAGGGTGGAGCTAAATTTTGATGAAATCCACGGAGTGGGCCAACTATAGTAACACTACCTACCACCTGCATGCTGATCACTGATTAATCTACCTACTACCTGCATGCTGGGACCAAGCCATGAAGCCAAGCCACGTCAAGCCATGGAACCAAGGCATGTCAAGCTATGGAACCAAGCCATGGAGCCAAGCCATGTCAAGCCATGCAGCCAAGCCATGTCAAGCCATGAAGCCAAGGCATGTCAAGCTATGGAACCAAGCCATGGAACCAAGCCATGAAGCCAAGCCATGCCATGTCATGCCATGCAGCCAAGCCATGTCAAGCTATGGAACCAAGCCATGGAACCAAGCCAAGCCATGTCAAGCCATGCAGCCAAGCCAAGCCAAGCCAGGGAGACAAAGGCAATCAATTGAACCATTCGTCGAAAATGGATACCCAGTTGTTATGAATAGGTCAGCCGGCACCAATCAGGAAGATCCCGGGAGCGATACCCCCAAGCACTAACTGCTCATATTGAGGGTTCCTGGTAGGTGTGTGGGTGTATGTGGGTGTGGGTGTGCGTGGGGGGGGATCAGGAGGGGTAGGGGTGTTGGTGGTGTTGGTGTTGGTGGTGATGCCAGCAATCAGGTTCAGCAGAGTTGACTTGCCGGTGCCATAGCAACCCACGATACCAAGGCGCTCGCTCATCATGTACCCTTTCAAGACCAATATAGAAGGGTGCCAAAGACCCTCAATTAGCAGTGACTTGGCTACACATCGATTGTGACCACACAAACTAAACAGAGGATAATCATACAAAGACAGTTTGCATGGCATGCAGCCACTTAGGGGAGGCTGGCCTGCAATTGGGGAAGGCCTGCCTGCTATTGGTGGTCGGTCCCAATCATACAAAGACAGTTGCCATGGCATGAAATAATATGTCTAGTGTAAGGTAGCTCTGCGCCAAGGGCAAGGCTACTCCTTAAAGACAACACCTTGGTGCTTCAAAAAAGAAGGCGAAGGCAAAGGCCAGTTAGGGGAGGCTGGCAGGCATTCCTCTTTTGGTGGTTGGCCCCAGAGCAAGCGAGCAGGCTGACCCCTCAACCAGCGCCTCTTCATAAGGCGCAGTATTGATTTATTAAGCCAGCTAGGGGGGTTACCATGCAGCTGGGCTTACAAGATTTCCCTTCGAGATGCATTGCGGTACAGCGTACAACACATCAAAGGCCGTAAGCCAGCTAGGGGGGTTACCATGCAGCTGGGCTTACAAGATTTCCCTTCGAGATGCACTGCGGTACAGCGTACAACACATCAAAGGCCGTAAGCCAGCTAGGGGGGTTACCATGCAGCTGGGCTTACAAGATTTCCCTTCGAGATGCACTGCGGTACAGCGTACAACACATCAAAGTCCGTAAGCCAGCTAGGGGGTTTACCATGCAGCTGGGCTTACAAGCTCTCTCCCGGTCAAACGCACTGCGGTAATGTCAGCGTACAACACATCAAATGCCGCCCTAGCCCAGCAAGTGACTGCCAGCTTCATGGGGTGCTTGGGTGAGAGATCTTGCTCAAATCGAAACTCCGGAGGGCCCCTGAGTTGGTGGGTGTTGGTAGGTGGTTGGTAGGTGGTTGGGTGGTGTTGGTTGGTGGGTGAGAGATCTTGTTCAAATCGAAACTTCGGAGGGCCCCTAAGTGGGTGTGTGGGTGGGAGGTTAGTAGGTGGTTGGTAAGTGGTTGGTAGGTGGTTGATAGGTGGTTGGGTGGTGATGACTGCCAGCTTCATGGGGTGCTTACGTGAGAGATCTTGCTCAAATCGAAACTCTGGAGGGCCCCCAAGTGGGTGGGTGTTGGTAGGTGGTTGGGTGTTGGTTGGCAGGTGGTTGGTAGGTGTTGACTGGCAGGTGGGTTGTGTTGGTTGGTGAGTGAGAGATCTTGCTCAAATCGAAACTCCAGAGGGCCCCGTAGTGGGCAGGTGGTTGGTAGGTGGTTGTTAGGTGGTTGGTAGGTGGTTGGGTGGTGCTGATCGGCAAGTGGGTGGTGTTGGTTGGTGGGTGAGAGATATTGCTAAAATCGAAACACCAAAGGGCCCTAAGTGGGTGGGGTGTTGGTAGTGGTTGGTAGGTGGTTGGTAGGTGGTGGTGGCTGGTAGGTGGCTGGTGTTTGTTGGTTGGGTGAGGGTGGGTACGTTGGTTGGTGGTGTAGGTGTTTTGGTTGGTAGGTTGGTAGGTAGGTGGGTGGTTGTGGTGGTTTGGCTGGTGGGTGATGGTGAGGTGGTGTTGGTGGTGGTAAAGGGTTGCATGTAGGGCTTGGTGGCGTTGAACTATTTAAGGGTAGGTGGTGATAGTGAGTGGGTGCTGCGTTGTTTGGTGTGGTGTAGTTTGGTGGTTGATGGGTGAGGGTGAGTGGTGGTTGGTGGGTGGTTTTGGTTGCGATTGGTGAGGGTGGGATGGGTGGTGTTGGTTGGTGGGTGATAACTTACACGTGTGCTTGGCTCAGAGTTGTGCTATTTTGAGGGTGAGTGTGTGTTGGTTGCGTGGATGCTGGGCTCTGGTGGAATGTGTGTTTGGTTGTGGGTGCCTGGTTTGGTGGGTTGTGGTTTGGGTTGTGGGTTGGTGGTTGGTGGTTGGTCTGGCTTGCGTGGGTTTTGGTGTTGGTTGGTGGTTGGTGGGTGTTGTTGTTGGTTGGTTGGTGTGGTGGTGGTTGGTGGTGGTGTGGTTGGGTTGTGGTGGGTGCTGTTTGGGTGGGTGCTGGTCTGATGGTGAGTGCTGCATAGGGAAGGTGTGGTGTCGTGGAATGGTGTGTGGTTGGTGGGTGGTGTGGTAGAGATGTGGTGGTGGTTGGTGGGTTGCTAGGTGTGGTGGTGATGGGTGTGTTGGTGGTTTTGGTTGGTGGGGTGTTGTTGTTGTGTGTGGTGGTGTGGTGGGTGCCAGTCAGTGGTTCGCTGGTGTGGGTTTGGTGGTGTGGTGGTGGGTGATGGTGGGTGGTGTTGGTTGCGTTTTGGTGCTGTTGGGTCGTGGTGGTTGATGTGGTGGTCTGTGTGGGTGGTGCTGGTTGGTGGGTTGGGGCGTCTTGGATGTTGGTGCCTGTTGTTGGTGGGTGTATGGTGTTGGTTTGGTAGTGCTTGGTAATGGTTTGGTTGGCAGAATGATGGTGGAGGGTTTGATTTGAGGTGGTGTCTTGGGTGGGTGAGGTGATGGTGTTGGTGGGTGAGTGGTGTGGTTGGTGGGTTGAGGTGAGGGTGAGGTGTGGTGTGGGTGGTTGTGTGGTGGTGGGTGCTTTCCTATGTTGGTCATTTGGCTGTGGTGAGTGAGTGTGTGGTGGGGGTGCGGGCTGCGTGTATGTGGTTGTGGTGGGTGATTGACAGAAGTGGTTCGGTTGATGTGGTTGGGCCTTGCTGATGGGCCGGCTGGTGAGTGAGGTGGGTGGTGGTGGTGTGAGTGATGTGGTGGAAGTGGTGTGGATTGGTCTGGTGTTTGGTGATCGGTGTGGTTCGTGGGTGGTTGGTGGTTGGTTGGCTATGGTGGGCGTCTGAGCGGTGGGTGGCCCCTGGGCGCAGCTGTCGTGATGTGTGGTGATGGTTCTGGGCTGGTGATGGTGTGCCCTGGGTCGGTGGTGAGGGTGTGCTGGGAGTGGTGGGTGTGTCAGGTATATGAAGTATTATCTTGGTGAGTGATGCAAGCGTGAATGTGAGAGACTGTGTGGTGTTTGGCTGATGGTGAGTGGTTGGTGTGCTGGGTTGATTGTTGGTTGATGGTGAGTGTGTGTGTGCTTTTTGGTGGTTGAGTCAGTGGTGTTGGTTTGTGGTGATGGTGGGTGGTTGGTGGGTGCAACTTTGGCTGAGGTGATGGTGGTGGGTTGGTGTGGTGTGGTGGTTTGTTGGTTGTTTGGTGGGTGTTGTGTTGGTGGTTGGTGGGTGGTGGGTGGATGGTGGTGGTGTGGGTGATGGTGTGTAGTGGTGTTTGGTGATGGGTCGGGTGAGGTTGGTGTGGTGGGTGGGGTGTGTGGGTGGTGCTGGTGGGTGGGTTGAGTTTGCATGTTGGTGGTGGGTGAGGGAGTGGTATTGGCAGGTGAGGGGGTGAGTGGTGTTGATGGTGAGAGTGATTGGTGAGGTCGTTTGTGTTGGTTGTGTGTGGTGGGTGGTGGTGGTGGGTGGGTGAGGGTGGGGGTGGTGTGGGGGTGTGGGTTGGTGGTTGGTTGGGTGGGTGGTGGTGTTGTTGGTGGGTTGATGTGGTGTTGGTGGGTGGTGGTGGGTGGTTTTGGTGGTTGGTGGGTTGGTGGGTGGTTTGGTGGTGGGTGATGTGGTGGTGGTGAGGGTTTGAGTTGGTGGTGGTGTGGGTGGTTGGTGGGTTGGTGGTGGTGATGGTGGGTGGTGGTGGGTGTGGTGTAGGGTGAAAGTGGTTGGTTGGTGGGTGATGGTGGGTGGGACGTTGTCCCCGGGTGAGGGTTGAGTGGTGTTGGTTTTGGTAGGGTGATGGTTGTGGTTGTGGGATGAGTGGTGGTGTTGGTGGTGAGTGGTTGTGGTTGGTGGTGATGGTGTGTTGGTGAGTGGTGGTGTGGTTGGTTGGTTGATGATGGTGGTGGTGGGTGAGGGTGTTGGGGTTGTTGGTGGTTGGTTGGTGGTTTGGTATTGTTGTGTTGGTGGTGTGATGATGTGGTGTGGTGTTGGTTGGTAGTGTGTTGGTGAGGAGTTTTGAGGTGGTGGTGGGTGCAGACGGGTGTTGTGTGGTTGTTGTTGGTGAGTGATTGGTCATTACTATAAGACGGTGATCCCTCGGTGAGGTAAGTGGTGGTGGGTGATGGTGGGTAGGGTGAGTGACTGGGCTGGGTGAGGGTGTATCTGTGATGGTGTCGGTGGGGTGTGGATGTTGTGTGGTGGGTGTGGTTGGTGGGTGAATGGTGTGGTGGATGGTATTTGGGTGAGTGGTGTGGTGTTTGGTTGTGTGATGTGGTGGGTGTGGTGGGTGGTGGGTTGATGGTTGGTTGTATGGTGGTGAGCGGTGTAGTGGTGGTGGTGTGTTGGTTGGTGGTGTGATGGTGGGTTGAGGTGGTGGGGTGAAGGGTTAGTGGGTGTTGTGGGTTGGTGGTGATGGCTGGGTGAGGGTGGTGGTCGGGTGGGTGAGTGGTGTGGTAGTTGGTGTTGGTGGGGTGAGGTGAGGTGTGATGGTTGGTGGGTGGGAATGTGTGGGTGGTGGTGGTGGTTGGTGGGTGGTGGTGGTGGGTGTCGGTGTTGGTGAGTGGTGTTGGTGGGGTGGTGGTTGTATGGGTGGGATAAATGGTTGATGGTGGGTGTTGGTGGTGTTGGTTGGTGGGTGAGGGTGATGGTGGGTGGTGAGGGGTGAGTGTGTTGGTTGTGTGAGTGATGGGTAATTGGTGGGGTGGGTTGGGGTGAAGGGTGAAGTGGTGATGGTGGGTGGTGATGGGTCGGGTGAGGGAAGTGGGTGGTGGTTTGGTTGGTGGTTTGGTGGTGGTTTGGTGAGGGTGGAGTGTAATTGATGTTGGTGGTGAATGGTGGGTGGGGCGTGGGTGGTGTGGTGGGTTTGGTGGTTTGGTGGGTGTGGTTGTGGTGGGTGGCGTAATGATGGTGGGTGCTGGTGGGTGTGGTGATTTGGGTGGTTGAGGGTGAAGTAGGGTTGGTGGGTGGTGGTGTTGGTTGGTGGGTGAGGGTGGTGGGGTGGGTGAGGGTAAGTGGTGTTGGTGGGCTGGGTGGGGGGTGTTGTTGGCTGGGGTGGGTGGTGGTTGGGTTGGTTTGTTGGTTTGTGGGTGGTGGTGGTGGGTGGGTGGGGTGAGTGGTGTGGGTTTGGTGGTTGGTGGGTAATGGTAATGGTGGTGGTGTTGGTGGGTGTTTGGTGGGTGGGTGGGGTGAGGGTGAGTGGTGTGGGTGGTGGTGGTTAGTTGATGGGTAATGGTGGTGGGTTGGTGGGTGGTGGTGGTGGGGTAGGTGGGGTGAGTGTGGTTGGGTTTGGTGGTTGGTGGTTGGTGGGTAATGATGGGTGGTGGGTGGTGGTGGTGGGTGGGTGATGGGTGAGTGGTTGTTGGTGGGTGGTGGTGGTTTGGTGGGTAATGGTGGGTGGTGGTGGGTGATGTTGGTTGGTGGGTGGAGGGCGTGGTGGTGGTGGTGGTGTTGGTTGGTGGTTGGTGGGTGATGGTGGGGTGGTGGTGGTGTGGTAAATTTGTTGGTGGTGATGGTGGTGGTTGGTGGGTGGATGGTGGTGGTGGTGGTGGGTGGTATTTACATGTAGGGCCTTGGTAGAGTTGTAGACTATTTTGAGGGTGGCCGGTGTTGGTGAGTGGGTGCTGGTTGGTGGGTGCTGGTTAGTGATTGGTATGTGGTGTTTGGTTGGTTGGGTTGAGGGTGAGGGGTGTTTGTTGGTGGTTGTTGGTGGGTTATGGTGGTTGGTGGGTTATGGTGGTTGGTGGGTCGGTGGCAACTTACATGTAGGGTCTTGGCAGAGTTGTATCTATTTTGCCAGGTCATCTCAACTCATCAGGAAGGATTACTAATGATGAATTCCAGCTTTGCCCTTGGTCGCCAGCACCTCGATGATGGAGCCCTTCTATGAGGGGAAGCTTTAGGGGGAGCATGCTGCGCGACGGTGAATGGCGGAGCTGCATTGCCAGAGGGGCGGTCTCCGTCGGGGCCAAGATGGCAATTTTGTGGAAGTGCTTTGGGTTGATCCTGGAGTGTGGTGTGTGTGTGGGGGGGGGGGGGGGGGGGGGGGGGGTATGGTGATGTTTGTTGTGTGTGGGGGGGGGGGGGGGGGAAGGGGGGGAAGGGGGGGGGGGGGGGGGGGGGGGGGTAAACCAGCTCCACAGTAGTGGATGCTGGAATTTGTAATGATGCTGGAATGACCCTCAAACTCGACGCTACAACTGAAAAAAAAAAAAAACGCAATGAAAGTTGTTTCTTTTAACTCAACCTGCTTCAAAGCATGTAATGTTCATTCCACTAATGCAATGTAACCAGTCTCACAGTGGATTTTTGTTCAAATTCTGAAATGGGTTTCTTCTAGCTTTTTATGGTTTCAAGGCACTCCAGGGACGCGTTTTATGCTTTTTATAGCTTTTTATAGTTTGGAGGGCCCATAAGGGTCAAAACAACTTTTTTTTAAAAACTTTTTTAAAGCGATCATTTCGCTATCAACCGGGGTCAAAATAAGGCGATCGTACATATAGCGAAACAAAATCCCTGCTTCACCACTAGTGTTGCTGGCATGGCACCAAGCTTCATTGGTATAACAAATACAAAAATGAATATTAAAAAAAAAAAAAAAAACGAATGATAGGATTTTGTTTTTTTGAAATTTTAAACAAGCTCCAACCTTACCTACCTCCTAAAACCCTTAACCACCTTGAATGCTGTTTGGAATGACCAAACTCGACTGATATAAAAACATGCAATGAATATTACAATTAAATTCATTGTATTAACGAACATGTAGGATTTATTAGCCAGCTCCACCCCTAACCCTAAAACCTAAAAATCCACCTGTAATGCTGCTGGAATGACCCCAAACTCGACTGATATAAAAATTAAAATTTTGAATATTAAATATAAAAGTAAATTAACAAATTCCCAAAGGATTTTGGTTTTTCTTTGAAAATTTGAACCAGCTACCAACCCCTTAAGCTAAAACCCTTAAGCCACTGTAATTACTGCTGGAAATGACCCAATCGACTGATATTACAAATACAAAATGAACATCAAAATAAATTTAATATAAAACGAATGACTGAGGATGAATAGGATTTTTCTTTTTTAGAACCAGCTCAACCCTTTGTAACTAAAAGCCCACATGTTAATGCGCTGGAATGACCCAAACTCGACCGCTATAGCAACTAAAATAAAGCTCAATAATTGCTAAGTATAACAAAAGAACCTGTTTTTTTTCGAAATTTTAAACTATCGCCCCTTTTTTTTTCCCAAACCCCTAACCTTAAACCCTAAAACCCAGTGTAATGCCGCTGGAATGACCCAAACTCGACTGCTATTAGTAATAAAATAACTGCTCAATAATTTGCTAAGTAAAACAAAAGAACCGGATTTTGTTTTTTTGACAAAATTTAAACCAGCTCACCTAAACCCTAAAACCCACATGTAAATGCCGCTGGGAATGACCCAAACTCGACTGCGTTGTTGCTCTCAACTTCCAGCCTCCACCGTAGGAAGGGACATCCGCTGTACTCTTTGTCGACACCGAGCAGCTTGGGTTCCGATGCCTTCAGCTTGACGGCGGAAAATCCTGGTTCTTTGGCGTCAAAAGCAAAGACAAAGCCTTGCTTGGTGCACACTTCACGGTCAAAGTCAGAGAAATACTCTTCTATGTGAAGTCGCTTCAGCCAGTTGTAGTGTCCTGCAGGACAAGGTCAAGGTCAGGATAAAGGTAAGGTCAAGGTCAAGGTTGAAAGTCAGAGAATGAATATGTGTGTGGTGTGGTGTGTGTGTGTGTGTGGGTGGTGGTGTGATGGTGGTGGTATGTGAAGTTCGCTTCAGCAGTTTGTAGTGTTCTGAAGGTCAAAGTCCAAGGTAAGATCTAAGTCAGAGAATATCGGAGTC
>JAJSRW010001561.1:0-42828 GCA_022414725.1 Microglena sp. YARC
TTGGTTTTGCGTTTGGTTTGGTTTGGGCCATTTTATTCTTGTTTGGTTTTGGTTACGTTTGCGGTTTGGCAGGGAATGGTTTGGTTCGGAGTTAGATGGCCAGTTGTTGAGTTCATTTAAGTGCAGTTCCATGCAGTTCAGTAGGTTTCAGTTTGCCAACACCCTCAGGCCCTTCACAGGTCTTCACAGCCCCCCCCCCCCCCCTCCCCTTCCGCCCCAAGTACTACTGCACCGCACAGCAAAAATAGCGGTTCGAAAGATGACGGTCATTTTGAAGAGGCTATTATAATTTGACTTGCTGTTCAGGCATTCCAGTGCCCCCCCCCACCCCCCCACCCACATACCTGTTGTTGCGTGTTCATACCCACAGCACCACCACCTCCCTCCAGGTTGTTGCCGCAATGGTCAGGGTGCCTACTGTTGTGCTTCAGGCATTCCAGGCCCCCCCCCCCCCCCCCCCCCTACCCCCCTACCCCCTCCACCCCACACACCACCCACCACACCAATTTGGACCTTGCACTTCCACACACACACAAAAAAAATTGACTTGCTAAAGCTTACCAGCTGCCCCCCCCCCCCCCCCCCCCCACACACACACACACAACACACTTACCACACCACGATCTGGACTAGCTTCAGCCATTCCAGTGCCACCACCACACCACTACCTCCACTCAAACACACCTGCTGATGGTGTCATACCCACAGGCACCACCACCTCCCTCCATGTCGTCCCTCTATGGTCAGGGTGCGACTTCGCGGATGGACGTGCGCCAGCAGACGCGGTCCAATCAGGACTCCAGCAGCTGCTGCGGCAGCTGCCGCAGCTGCCACTCCCATCGCGCCACCCCCCCACTGCCGCTGCCCTCACCCTCGCTGCGCCGCGTCATCGTGCCGGTGCTAGCTGCCTCCTTGCCCAAGGCAGCTGGCCAGGGTGCTGGGCGCAGCCGGATGAAGGCCAGTGGGTCTAGGCAGCCTGGCAGGGCAAGCAGCTGCATGTGCGCGTCAGAGACAGAGGCTCGGCATTGCGGAAGGGCGTGCTCTGGGAACGATCACTCGGCTGCTTGCCTCTGAAGCTTCTCCAACATTAGAAGGCGCCTAAGAAGGTGTGTGGCGTGGGGAAGTGTGTGTGTGTGATGTATTGTGTGAGTGGGGTGGGGGTCGCGGTAGGTGGGGGGGATGATGAGGCAGGAGGCTGCGCTGGGTTGGTGGTTTTTAGTGGTGAAGTAGTGTGTGTTGGGAGCAAGCAAACTGTGTCGCGTTGCGAGATGAAGCTTGGCCTTAGGAAGGGCGTGGCTCTGGACGATCACTCGCTGCTGCTCTGAAGCCTTCTCCAAACATAAGAGGCCGCCTACGAGGGGGCGGTGTGGGGGGGGGAAGGGGGTGTCTGTTGTGTGTTGTGTAGTGTGAGCAGCTTTGTGGGGGGCGGGGAGGCTGGTGTGTGCTGTGGGGTGGATAATGGGCAGGAACGCTGTGGCGGTTTGTTGGTGGTGTGGACTGTGGGAGCAAGCAAACTGTTGTTTGCGTTGGAGAAGGAGCTCGGCCTCTAGGAAGGGCGTGGCTCCATGGACGATCACTCGCTGCTTGCTCTGAAGCTCTTTTTACACAGGAAGCCGCCGAGGCGGTGGGGGGAGGGGGCGGATGTGTGTATGTGTGCAGTGTGGGGTGGTTGGGGGGGGGAGGTGATGTGTGCTGTGGGGGGCGGATGGATGGGCAGGGAAGGCTGGTGGCGGTTGTTGCGTGGTGGTGTGCGTGTGCGGGCGCAGCAAGCAACTGTATATTGTTCGCGTTTGAGAGAGGAGCTTTGGCCTAGTAAGGGCGTGCTCTGGAACGATCACTCGCTGGCTTGCTCGTGAAGCTCCTCTAAAGACATAGGCACGTCTAGAGTCGGGGCGTGGAGGTGGCTGGGGTGTGGTGGGGGGGGGGAGCGGGGGGGGGGGCGCAGGTGGATCGAGCTCGGCTGAGAGGGTGGGGGATGTATGGGCAGGAAGGCAGGTGCGGGTTGGTCGGGGTGGCGGATCGCAAGCCTATGTGTGGGGGGAGGTAAGCAGCTGTGGCCTACTTGTGGCCTCGGCAACGATCTCAGCCTTGCGGCAGGTGTTGTTTTGGTCAACACATATTGGTCGTGGCTAGCGTTTGCCTGGGAAACAGTAGAGGGGGATCACGGAGAGGGCCCTCCGGTTACAGGCTGACATGTATGTTCACACGAGGAGTTACTGTTGGTTGTTGGGTGTGGTGTTGGTGTGGCACCCAACCTGTGCTGTGGTGTGGTGTTGGTGTGGTGTTGGGTGGACCCAACCGTTGGCAGGAAAGGCCTAAAAAAGAAGAAGCATTAATGAACTGAACTACAATTGTTTTTACCTGACGGGCCGGGACTGAGTTCATGCTACAGAGAGAATTTATTTTTCCTCCTCGCCTCATACCGCTTCGTCTCCTGTGAGCCCATGTGGCATCCACGACCAGTGCCATGTCTAGATCTCCTGTACATTTGGTGGTTGGCCCCCAGCTGCCAAACAAAACAGGCTGAGCGCCTATTTATTTATTGCCTGTTAGTGGGTTGACGGCGCCTGGCTACCTCTACCCATCTGTCTCCTGATGAGCCCACGCAGATCCACAACCAGTGCATTGTCTAGACCCCTGTACAAGAAGCTTACTTTTGGTGCCCGGCCCCAGTAGCAAGCAAACAGGCCGGCCCCCTTACCCTCACGCCTCGTTACTAAGGCCTACTCTGGCCTGTCTATGCGTATTTATTGCCTGTAAGTGGGATGCCAGTCTGGCTTACCTCACCATCCAGTTCTCCACGGTGACGTCCGGCGTCAGGTACCGCAACAGTCAAACTGATGCCATGCGCCTCCCACTTCAGCACCGCGCGATAAGCAAGGCCGCGTCGCTGCAGTGCCCTCATACTGAAGTCATGGTGTGATTTAGCTCTAGATTGCCTATGGCTGGATGAGTGGATGTGACCAGTCTGGTCACTCTACCATTTCGAATCCTGTGAGCCACGTAGGTCCATGACCAGCGCTCCCACATTGGGACACTGCCCATGGAGCGGCAGGTCATGCTGCCAGTGCCTCGTAGGATGCTAGCAGCACATCCCACCCGGGCACTTTTCTCTTTCAGGGCTCCGGCCCTACAGGTGGTGGTGTGGTGGTCCTGTGTGTGGTCGCATGGGGGATAAACATTGGTGGCGGGGCAGATGAAGGGCGGTGCATGTATCGGGCAGGTGAGGAGTGGGTGACAGGTGGCGGTCGGTGGTGCATGCGTCACTACCCGTCTCAGAAATGACTGGAGGTTCGGGTTGGCCGGTCCGGATGACATGTGTTCAGTTCTGACGAGTGAATTCTCCCAGTCGCTGACCTATCATCCCGATGTGGATGTGCGCCGTGGTGATATAATGGTTCCTGCACCACTTACAGTACACCAGTCACCACACATCCACTGGACATAGGGGGGGGGGGGGGGAGGTCTAGTGGTGTTGAATGATTGAAGCGGCCATGAGGAGCTTTTACAGTCAAAACACTTCCAGTGACACAGCAGACACACTTTAACACACTTTACACATACGCACATACATAACACACTACAATCTGTGATTAAGACATCTGTCTACCTTGATGCAAAAGCCTTGCCTATCCAGTGCTGATGCGGTTGACGCCACACCTCTTTGTGGGCCCAAACAAAGCACGCGCCGGTGAATGTGTGGGGTGTGTGAGTGTGTCGGGGTCTAGTGATGATGACCACCTTGTCCTACCAGTGCACGCCCTTGCCTATCCAGGCGCCGACCGCCGGTTGAGCCACACCTCCGGTGGCTCAACACAAGCCACGCGCGACACATGCTCAAATGAGTGTGTGGGGTGTGTGAGGTGTGTGGGGTGCGTGAGTGCTGTGGGGTGGGAGGCTGTGGGAGGGAGGGTGTCAGTGGTGTGGGGTCTGGGGTCTCTGTGATGAAGACACCTTGTCCTACCTTGATGCACGGCCTTGCTATCCAGCGCTGATAGGTTAGCCACACCTGTCGTTCAAACACAGCACGCACGTGAGTGTTGGGGGGTGTTGAGTGTGTGGGGGTCGTGATGATGACACTTTTGTCCTACCTTTGATGCACCCTTGCTATCCAGCGCGGGATGGGTCTGAGCCACAACCTCGTGGTCAAACAAGCACGCGCGTGAGTTGTGTGGGTGTGCGTGGAGTGTTGTGGGCGTGTGGGCGGCCATAGCGATGTGGAGCAGGTGTCAGGGTCTGCGGTCTGGCGGTCATGTGATGAGACACCTTGTTCCTACCTTGATGCACGGGCCCTGCTATCTCCCAGCGCGGATGCGGTTGAGCCACACCTCGTGGTCAAACAAGCAACGCGCCGGTGTGCCCAGTGTGTGGGGTGCGGTGACGACTTGTGTGGGGTGTGGGGTGTGGAGAGGGTTCTGGGGTCTGCTGATGAAGACACCTTGTCCCTACCTTGATGCACGCCTTGCTATCCAGCACGATGGGTTGAGGCCCACACCTCCGTGCGTCAAACAAGCAACGCTGCGCACGTGAGAGTGTTCCACACGGGGCGCGCCCGACCCGAGCTATCACACAACCCCGCTCCAGCCACTGAGCGTATAGCCGCGGTAATCACTGTTGATCTTGCCACGGCGAACTGGGGTGGGCAGTGCAGAGGACTGCTTCAACTCGAAGCTGAGCAGGGGCAGAGGGGGCATGCAGGGGACAGTGGTCCACTCTGCCTCCCAGTCCCGCAACCTTTGCCTGGATGGTGTGGTGCTGGGGGGTGCGTGGTGGGTGGATTAGCAGTGTGAAGGTGGGGCAGAGGACAGCATGCAGAGGGGGTGGTGGGTGATGATAGGCAGGTTGAGAGGGTGGTGTGTGTTGTGTGAGGGGGGGGGGGGGGGGGCGGCGATAGCAGGCGGAGATCTGAGGTGGGGGGAGGGAGGGCGGGAGAGGGCATGCAGGAGGACCAGTTAGTCAACTCCGCCTCTCAGTGAACTGCAACCTTGCCTGTACAGGCATGGGACAGGTGAGGGGGGGGGGGGGGGGTAAGATGCAAGGGCCACGAGGAGGGCATGCAAGTGGGTGGTGGTGGAGTGGTGAAGGATGTGAGGATGGGTGTGTGGGGAGGTTGGGGGGGGTGAGTGTGTGTGTGATGGGGTGGTGGGTGGGGGCGGGGGAAGGGGGAGGTAATGATACCAGGTGAGGGTGAGGGTCGGAGGAGGGCATGCAGGAGGACCAGTAGGTCCACATCTCCGCCTCCCAGGACCTGGCAACCTTGCCTGTGTGGGGGGGTGGGGTGGGTGGTGTGATGATGGGTGAGGGGGGGGGGGGGGGCGGGATGTATCAGGTAATTGTGAGGGGGGAGGCAGGGCGGAGGAGGGGCATGCCCACCCCACTGCCACACAAACACCACCACTGCAGGACTGCAACACCTTCCCACTACACACACATGCCCACCTGGTGCGATGACCAGCGATGGGCTGCACACACACACACACACATCCTACCTGGGTCGATACCAGGATGGGCGCTGCACACACTCACACCCACTACACACACACACACATCCTACCTGCGGGTGCGATGACCAGGATGGGGCGGCACACACACACACCACTACAACACACACACACATCCTACCTGGGGTGCCGATGACCAGGATGGCGGCTGCACACACACACACACCCCACTACACACACACACATGCCTACCTGGGGTTTTTTTTTTTTTTTTTTTTTTTTTTTTTTTTTTTTTTTTTTTTTTTTTTCGTTATGACCAGGAATATTGTATACACCACACACACACATCCTACCTGGGGTGCGATGACCAGGATGGGGCTGCACACACACACACACCCCACTACACACACACACACCTACCTGGGTGCCGATGAACAGGATGGGGCTACACACACACCCCACCACTACACACACCACCACCCCACTACACAAAACACACACACATCCTACCGGGGTGCGATGGCACCAGGATGGTGCACACACACCACCCCACTACAACACACACATCCTACCCTGACCAGGATGGGGCTGCAACACACACCCCAACTACCACACACACATCCTACCTGGGGTGTGATGACCAGGATGGGGCTGCACACACACACCCCACTACACACACACACACCCCACTACACACACACACACATCCTACCTGGGGTGCGATGACCAGGATGGGGCTGCACACACACACCCCACTACACACACACACACATCCTACCTGGGGTGCGATGACCAGGATGGGGCGGCACACACGGCCTTGGGTGATGAGGTTATGTAGGAAGGTGACTACTGATGCGGTCTTGCCAGCCCACGGCATCGTCCGCAACACACAGTTGGTGCTCCTTGGCCCACATACCCTGCATCCACTGCAAGGCACCGGCCTGGTGCGGAGAGGAGCAATACGCTGGGGCCAAGCACCAACACCAGCAGTGGCGCTCCCAGGGGACCGGCTTTCTGCCTTGCTGGCTAGCTCTGACTTGAGAGCCCGAGCCGCCTGTGTGGGGTGGGAAACACAAGGGGTTGAGGGTGGAGGGAGTGGGGTGGTTGAGGGTGGAGGTGGGGGGTGGGGGTGGAGGTGGGTGGAGGTGCGGGCTGTGGGTGGAGGTGGGAGGTGGGGGAGTGGGAGGTGGTGGGAGGTGGGGGTGGGTGGAGGTGGGAGGTGGGGGTGGGAGTGGGGGTGGTTGAGGGTGGAAGGTGTAGGTGGGGCGTGAGGGGGGGTGATGGTTAGGGCGAGGGGAGGGGGGGCATGGTTGGTTGACGGATTGAGGGTTTGGGTTTGGGGTTGGGGGGGGGGGGCACGGGGGTGAGGTGAGGGGTGGCCAGCAACCTCTTAGCCGACCAAAGGAGCTGGATGGGACCCTCAAGGTTTGGTAACTGCCCTGAATGTAGTATTGACCCCACTGTTACAATGGTTACACTGGTTACACCGGAGGAGGAGCCAATTATACCTTCATTTTAAGGGTTCAGCTTCGGCGAAAGCCACCTGCGCATGATCCACGACATGGGCCGGTCACCATAGATTGATGAGGGCGGTCAGGTTGTATACTACATACACTATGCATACTTATATTTTGTTATCCTGTTTTTATACTGTGCAGACTTTGCTTGGGGGCATACCTTCATGTATGCATACTGTTTTTATACTGCTTTTATACTGTTTTTGTATTATGTAGACTTTGCTTGAGGTCCATACCCTTATGTACCCTTTATATTTATAGGGGAAGAAAGATCCCCTCTTTATCAAGAGAACCAGCGCAAGGGCCCCCCCTTATGTATGCATATTGTTTTAAACTATTTTTATTCTGTTTTACACTGTTTTTAAACGGTTTTTATACTGTGAGTATATTGTTTAAAACTATTTTTATACTGTTTTACACTGTTTTTATACTGTTTTATACCGTTTGTATACTGTTTAAAACTATTATTACACTGTTCTACACTGTTTTTATACTGATTTTATACTGTTTTAAACTATTTTAAAACTGTTTTTATACTGTTTTACACTGTTTTTATACTGTTTTATACCGTTTGTATACTGTTTAAAACTATTATTACACTGTTCTACACAGTTTTATACTGATTTTATACTGTTTTAAACTATTTTAAAACTGTTTTTATACTGTTTTAAACAGTGTCACACCGATTGTGTACTGTTCTTCTACTGTTTAAAACTATTTTTATACTGTTTTACACTGTTTGTATACTGTTTTAAACCGTTTGTATACCGTTTTAAACTGTATAAAGATTGTGTTTTTAAACTGTTTGTATAATGTTTTACACTATTTGTATACTGTTTTAAACTATATGTCCACTGTTTCCACTGTTTTTATACTGTTTTACACTATTTGTATACTGTTTAAAGCTATATGTACACTGTTTACACTGTAATTATACTGTTTGTATACTGTCTTACACTATTTGTATACTGTTTAAAGCTATATGTACACTGTTTACACTGTTATTATACTGTTTGTATACTGTCTTACACTATTTGTATACTGTTTAAAGCTATATGTACACTGTTAACACTGTTATTATACTGTTTGTATACTGTCTTACACTATTTGTATACTGTGTCCACTATTTAAATAAAATGTGTATACTGTTTCTACTGTTTTATGCTGTTTTATAACTGTTCTTATACTGTTTTATTCTGTTTTTATTCTATGTTGACTTTGTTTGGGGGCCATACCTTTACGTATGCAGGCCGGCAACGCAGCACCGCCCTCCTCTGGCGCTCCCACATATCGAAGTGCAGCGGAAGGTGGTCCGGCACTATGAGCGTCATCTCAGATTCAGCCTCCCACGTCGAGTGTTGATAATCCAGCCCTTGCCATTTAACCAGAACCTCCCAGCCTGGGCTGGTGGGGCACGGCCGCCGGGCAACAACCTTTTCAGGTCGTTTCCACTCGGCTTTGGAAAGGCAGCAAGGGGCAGCTGAGTGGCTCCGCTTGAAATGCTGTATCTGAGTTTTTTGGGGGTGGGGGGTGGGACGGGTGGGGGTAATGATGAATAATGGTTTGTTGGGGTGGGGTGAGGGGTCATGATGATAATGGTGGTGGTGGTGTGGAGTTGGGGTGGGTGGGGGTCATGACGGTGGGGGCGGCTGAGTGGATCTGCTTGGATTGCTGTATCTGCATGTTCATGGGTGGGGTGGGGTGGGGTGGAGGGTCATGATGATAATGGTGGTGGTGGTGTGAGTTGGGGTGGGTTGGGGGTCATGATGGTGGGGGCGGCTGAGTGGCTCCGCTTGGATTGCTGTATCTGCGTGTTCATGGGTGGGGTGGGTGGAGGGTAATGATGATTAATGGTGGTGTGGGGTGAGTTGGGGTGGGTGGGGGGTCATGATGGTGGGGGATGGGGGTGATGGTGGGGCGGCTGAGTGGCTTCGCTTGAAATGCTGTATCTGCGCGTTCAAGGGTGGGTTTTTTGGGTGGGGCGGGGTGGGGTTGGGGGGCATGATGATAATAGTGGTGGTTGGGTGGGGTGGTTGTGTGTGTGTGTGGGGAGGGGGGCGTGATGATAATGGTGGGTGGGCGGGTGGGAGGGGGTCATAATGGTGATGATGGTGGTGGTGGCCGTGGTAATGATGGTGAGTGGTGGTGGTGGTGGTGGTGGGGGGGGGGGGGGGGGGCGTGTGCTTGCCGATTACCATTTCCTACCTGCTTGTGTGTCACTCCCGTTGAGATGAGCACCTCCTCCAGCAACCACTCATCATGGACATGGCTCTTGTACAACCACTTCACCAGAAACTCCCTCTCACCGCCCGCCCCCCCAATGCAAGCGTTGCTAGCTGGCTGCTGCCTGCTGGCCAGCAGCTCTCGGCTGGCTTGCTGGACCTTGGACTTCAGCTTGGAGGGGGGGCCTCGCCCAAGGGTGGCCCTCAGGTCCTGTAGGATCTGCGCTCGCTGGTGGTTAACGCGCAAGGTGGCTGCCCTCTCCTCTCGCTTCTGCTCTGCTGAGGGGGCATACCGCCAGCCCATGATGCACTCCACAACTTTACGCACGGAAGCACCTGAAGGGTGGAGGGGTGGGTGGGTGGAGGGATGGGTGGAGGGGGGGTTGTGGTGATGTTAGAGGGGAGTGGGGGGTGGGGGTGGAGGGGGGTTCAGATGGAGGGGCGCAAGGTGTCTGCCTTCTCCTCATGCTTCTGCTCTGCAAAGGGGGCATACCGTCAGCCAATGATGCACTCCACAACTTTACGCACGGAAGCACCTGAAGGGTGGAGGGTGGGTGGAGGGGGGTTGGAGGGGGGTGGGGTTGGAGGGGGTGAGGGTTCGGGTGGAGGGGTGGAAGGGGTGGAAGGAGAGGGGGGTTGGAGGGGGTTGGAGGGTGTGTGTGGGAGGGTGTGTGGAGGGGGGGTTGGGTGGGGTTGGAGGGGGCGGGGGGGGGGGGGGGCATACATCCGCATACAGAAGATAAGCATATACATAAAGAGTAAACATATATCATGTTAGTGGCATGGGTAGAGGTGGTGGTGGTGGTGGTGGTGGTAGTGGTAGTGGTGGATTAAACGCACCAGTTGGTGCAGCATCAGGACCCTCTAACATAGATAATGGTACCAGCATGGATGATGCTGACTCAATGCCTGCACAGGTAGCCGCAGCCTCACCATTATGGGGGGGGGGGGGGGGGGCATACATACACATACAGAAGATAAGCCTATACATATAGAGTATAAAACTATAAATATATCATGTTAGTGGTATGGGTGGTGGTGGTGGTGGTGGTGGACGAAACGCACCAGTTGGTGCAGTATCAGGACCCTCTAACATAGATGATGGTACCAGCATGGATGATGCTGACTCAATGCCTGCACAGGTAGCCGCCAGCCTCACCATTATGGGGGGGGGGGGGGGGGGGGGGGGGTACATACGCATACAAAAGATAAGCCTATACATATAGAGTATAAAACTATAAATATATCATGGTGGTGGTGTGGGTAGTGGTGGTGGTAGTGGTGGACTAAACGCACCAGTTGGTGCAGTATCAGGACCCTCTAACATAGATGATGGTACCAGCATGGATGATGCTGACTCAAGTCCTGCATAGGTAGCCGCAGCCTCACAGTTATCGCTGCCTCGTCCTCCTCCCTTCCGCGTACCCTTGCCCTTGAGCTTCTTGAGCCCGCCCTTGCCCCTGCCGCCCCCCTGGAGGATACTGCTGGGCTTCTGGGGGGACGGGATACCCCATCCACCGTCCGAGTCCGAGTCATAACCGCCGTCGAAACCACCGGCTGCCAGCTCGTCAGGCAGGCTGCCGCTGAGCGCCAGGTCATCGCCACTCGTGAGGCCTCCGGCGGCGGCGGCCTCTGTAACTAGAAGGTTCCGAAGCGCCATCTCAGCAGCTGAGATGGCGGCCTTGAGGTCTGGATCCCCGCTAGGGGGCGCGCCCGCGGTGCCGGAGACGTCACCCAGTTTGAAGGGCTTGAGGCAGTCTACAGGGAGCCAGGCGTACTCGGCTTCGTCGCTCTCCTTGGGCTCTCCGTCAGGCGAGGTGGAGGCTGCAGGGAGGGAGGAGAGGGCATATGGGTGGATGGGTAGGTGGATGGGTGGGTGGGTAGATGGGTGGGTGGATGTATAAGTGGATGGATGGGTGGTTTCAAGGGTGGATGGATGGATGGATGGATAGACGGGTGGATGGATGGATAGGTGGATGGGTGAGTGCCCCTACCTTTTTTTAGCGAATGCCAGCACTGATCATGCACCCCATCAGAATCCAGGATGGATGGATGGATGGATGGATGGATGGATGGATGGATGGATGGATGGATGGATGGGTGGGTGGGTGGGTGAATGAATGGGATGGATGGATGGATGGATGGGTGGATGGATGGATGGATGGATGGATGGATGGATGGATGGATGGATGGGTTGGTGGATGGATGGATGGATGGATGGATGGATGGATGGATGGATGGATGGATGGATGGATGGATGGATGCATGGATGGATGGATGGATGGATGGATGAATGGATGGGATGGATGAATGGATGGATGGATGAATGGATGGATGAATGGATGGATGAATGGATGGATGAATGGATGGATGAATGGATGGATGAATGGATGGATGAATGGATGGATGAATGGATGGATGAATGGATGGAATGAACTGGATGAATGGATGGATGAATGGATGGATGAATGGAATGGATGAATGGATGGATGAATGGATGATGAATGATGCATGGAATGATGAATGAATGGATGGATGAATGGATGGATGAATGGATGGATGAATGGATGGATGAATGGATAGATGGGTGGATGAATGAATGGATGGATGGCTCTACCTTTGGTTATGTTTCTTAATGAGTGAATGCCAGCACTGATCATGCCCCCATCTGAATCCATGAAGGATGGGTGGGTGGATGAATGGAAGAATGGATGGATGAGTAGGTGAGTGGCCCTATCTTTGTTTGTGTTTTTTTATGCGCGAATGCCAGCACTGATCCTGCAACTTGCTCATTCAAGGATGGGTGGGTGGATGACTGGATGTATGGATGGGTCGGTGAGTGGCCCTATCTTTGTTTGTGTTTCTTAATGCGCGAATGCCAGCACTGATCATGCTGCCAGCTGAATTGTGTACCAAATTAGTGGGCGGATGGGTGGATGGGTGACGTACGAACATTCAAAACTGCCCTACCTTCAATTGCGTTTCTTAATGCGTTAATGCCAGCACTGATCATGCCGCCAGCTGAGTCAAGGATGGGTGGGTGGATGAATGGATGCATGGGTGGGTGAGTTGCCCTACCTTCAATTGCGTTTCTTATTGCGCGAATGCCAGCACTGATCATGCCGCCAGCCGAGTCAAGGCACTCATCCACCTCAGCTGGGATGCCTTCAGCCGTGAAAAAGACCACCGGAATGTACAACAGCACATACTGGGGGCCGCCAGGGGGGGGGTTCACCTCCCGGGGGACTGCCCTTCGCCGTACTACCTTGGCAGGCCACCAGTCGTGTCCCTCCACCTTGGCCCACACCACCTTCCCCGGAGAAACCGCGGAGCGGGGGAAGGGGTAGTCGGGCCTCTGCATCATCAAGCCCGTCATGTCCACGGGGGGGGCGGGGCCACCCCCACCCAGACCCACACCCAGGCCGAGGCTGCCCATATGCACCCCTCGGAAGCCAACCGCGGTACCTGCTGCAGTTAAGAGGACGTACAGTAGTTAGTCATGAGGCGGTACAGGAGGGGCTGGTGTTCACCCCTCAGAAGCTGACAGCGGTACCTGCGGCGCAGAAGAGGATGTACAGTAGTAAGTCAGAAGCGGTACAGGAGGGGCTAGGGCTAAAACGCAAGCACACGTCTACCAGGGCCTGTTCTGTGGGCAAGTAAAGAGGATATGGGTAGCATGACCACCACCACCACCACCACTAGTAGCACCACCAACACCAACACCACCAACACCTGTAGCATGACCACCAGTACCACCACCACCACCACCAGTAGCATGACCACCAACACCAGTAGTATGACCACCACCACCATCACCACTACCACCACCAGTAGCATGACTACCACTACCACCACCACCACCAGTAGCATGACCACCACCACCATCACCACTACCGCCACCACCACCACTAGTAGCATGACAACCACCACCATCACCACCACCAGTACCATGACCATCACCACCACCACCAGTGTCATGACCACCACTACCACCACCATCAGTAGCATGACCACCACCACCAGTAGCATCACCACCACCATCACCACCACCAGTGGCATGACAACCACTACCACCACCACCATAACCACCAGTAGCTTGACCACCACCACCACCACTATGACCACCAGCAGCAGCAGCGGTACCTGCAGCAGCAGGCTCAAAGGGTACTCCACTGGTGTCCTGAGTGGAGACCAGCCCAATGAGCGCCTCAGCGGCGTCATCTAGACCGCCTCTCCGGCTGCCTGCCCCCCGGGGTCCCCCGCCCAGGCCCCCCCCGCGGGCGGAGCCCCCCCTGGAGCGCTGTGAGGCTGCCGAGGTCCCGGCGCCGGGGGGAGCGCAGCCCCCCCCGTCCATGTTGTGACCTGAGCTCACCCTCCGGGCGCGGGTGTGCATTTGCGGAAGGGCATCCTCAGCCAAGCCAGCTAGGCCAGAGCCGTCGTCACCATCCCCTGGGAAGCCCAGGGCCCCCAGCGCACCCATGGACCCTGCTGGAGGCAGCCCCATGCCCATGAGAATGCCCCCCATCCCGCCAGCGGGGACTGCTGCAGCGGAGGCTAGGCGAGAGCTGCTGCCCCCTCCCCCAATTCGCGCCCTGCTGCCATTGCCAAAGCTGCCCGACTTGGAAGCGCCAGTGCCGCGGCGGCTCCCTTTTTGGCTGGTACGGCGGTTGCGGCTGGTGCCTGCGTCGTCGTTGTCCATGTCGGCATCTTCCTCGTCATAGTTGTCTTCCTCATCGTAGCTCCTACCACACACGATCAGGGACACAGATGAAAATGACACACAGATGTACGATGAGGGACACAGATGACACACGCAGATGTACGATGAGGGACACAGATGTACGATGAGGAACTAACACACACAGACGTACAATCAGGTACACAGATGACACACAGATGTACGATGAGGGGCAATGAGGGATGATGAGGGACATAGAAGACACACAGATGTACGATGAGGACAGTGAGGTACGATGAGGGACGCAGGTAACCTTACAGACATCAACCTTACACCACAGGGTAGCAGGTCGCAGGCCACCCTAAACCCTAAATGCATGAACCACAGGGTAGCAGATCACAAGTCACCCTAAAACCTAAAAAACATAAACTACAGGGTAGCAGGCACTCACCCTCCGTTTTCTTTATACCCTTCGTGTGCTGCACCGAATAGTAGGTCACAGGTCACCCTAAATCCATTACCCATAAACCACAGGGTAACAGGCCCTCACCCTCCGTTTTACGAATCACAAGTCACCCTGAACCCTAAACCCATTAACCTTAAACCACAGGGTAACAGGCACTCCCTCCGTTTTACGAATCACAAGTCACCCCGAACCCTAAACCCATTAACCTTAAACCACAGGATAGCAGTCACTCACCCTCCGTTTTATGAATCACGTCACCCCGAACCCTAAACCCATTACCCATAAACCACAGGGTAACAGGCCCTCACCCTCCGTTTTAAGAATCACAAGTCACCCTAAACCCTAAACCCATTAACCATAAACCAAAGGGTAGCAGTCACTCACCCTCCGTTTTAAGAATCACAAGTCATCCTAAACCCTTAACCCATTAACAATAAACCACAGGGTAGCAGTCACTCACCCTCCGTTTTAAGAATCACAAGTCACCCTAAACCCTAAACCCATTAACCATAAACCACAGGGTAGCAGTCACTCACCCTCCGTTTTAAGAATCACAAGTCATCCTAAACCCTTAACCCATTAACAATAAACCACAGGGTAGCAGTCACTCACCCTCCGTTTTAAGAATCACAAGTCACCATAAACCCTTAACCCATTAACAATAAACCACAGGGTAGCAGTCACTCACCCTCCGTTTCCGTTGTCTGTATACCCGCCGCGTGCTGCACCGAATGGCAGGTCACAGGTCACCCTAAACCCATTGACCATAAACCACAGGGTAACAGTCACTCACCCTCCATTTCCGTTGTCTTTATACCCGCCGTGTGCTGCACCAAATGGGGGCATCCCGACGTTACCTGCCCCGTTGGCGCCCTGCTGCAAGGTGCAAAGACAGGTTGGTTGGGGTTAGGGTTGTTTGGTTGTGTGGGGTTGGTTGTTTGAGGTTGGCTGGTTGATGTTGGTTGGTTGAGATTGGTTGGTTGGTTGATTGGTTGGTTGAGTGTCAAAGAGATATGGTGGTGGTGGTGGTTATGGTGCTGCTGATGGTGGGGGTTGTGCATCCAACCCTGATTCACGGTCTCATGTACAACTATTTCAGGGCAATGGAAGTGCTGCTCCTAAGTTGCCTATCCCATTCCCATTCCCATGACACCACCAAGTCCAATTCCCATTCCCACACCACCACCAAGCACCTTAGCCATTCCCACACCACCACCAATCCCATTCCCATTCCCACAACAGCACCAAATACCTTTCCCATTCCCACACCACCCCTGTGCCATTCCCACACCACACCACCACCAATACCATACCCATCCCCACAACACCTCTGTCCCATTCCCACACCACCACCAATACCAATACCATTCCTACACCAACTCTGTGCCAGTCACAAAACACCACCAAGAATCAGTGCCATTCCCACACCACCACCTACCCTATTCCCACACCACCTCTGTGCCATTCCCCCAACACCAGAATTTCAAGGAACTACACAAACATGATATAAGTTCATGTCAACATATGCAGACAAGTTCTAAGAGCGTATCGCAAGCGACACGAAAAATTGCTTTAGCAGTCACCGGCGGGGAGTTTCGAAAGAAGTGGAGAAAGTAGCTACTCGTAGCCGAATAGAGCTACAAACATTGAACAACTTTTGCGAAGGATCTTGACCCCTGCGATGCTGATAACTCTAGCCATGCGCACTCCAACTGTGAGCAAAAATTGTGGGAGCGGAGGTGGTCGGAATCGTTCAAACGCCTGGACATCTGTCGGACAGACGGACAGCATACAGCGGACATACAGACGGCGGAGAGAGACACGTGGGAAACTTGAGGCTTCAGCCCCGGGACCCTGGGGGGTCCAGAGGGGGCTAAAGCGAAAATGCAAAATTACATGGATTTCCTAAAATGCAAGGAAAGTCACCGTTCTAAATATTGCTTCGGCTGGTAAAAATACAATCCCATTCCCACACCACCACCACCACCACCAATCCCATTCCCACACCACTACCAATCACACTTCCATTCCCACACCACCACCGCCACCACCAATCCCATTCCCACACCACTACCAATCACACTTCCATTCCCACAGCACCACTACCACCACCACCAATCCCATTCCCACACCACCACCAAGTACCTGTGCCATGAGAATGTGATCAATCTCCTCATTAGATAGCTCCTGCTCTACACTACAAGACTGGCACGCCTGGTTCCAGACGTTGTCGCCACATTCCCATTCATCTGTCAGCTCATTGTCTCTAATGTGGTACGGAACCTGGAGGTAGAGGAAAATAAAATAAAATAAAGCAAGGTAAATAAGGTAAATAAAATAAAGCAAGGTAAATAAGGTAAATAAAATAAAGCAAGGTAAATAAGGTAAATAAAATGAAGCAAGGTAAATAAGGTAAATAAAATGAAGCAAGGTAAATAAGGTAAATAAAATAAAGCAAGGTAAATAAGGTAAATTAAATAAAGCAAGGTAAATAAGGTAAATTAAATTAAGCAAGGTGAATGAGGTAAATTAAATAAAGCAAGGCTAATAAGGTAAATAAAATAAAGCAAGGCAAGTAAGGTAAATAAAATCAAGCAACAGGAGGTAGCATCCCCTACAAAAAGTTGATGGATGCTGATCGATTTATTACAGGTATAGGATGTATATGACGTAATTATTTGCGATTTACTGACCACTTTTTCAGATTTTTCTGAGCACTTTTTTTTAGGGGGGGGGGGGGGGAGGGGGGGGGGGGGGGGGGCAGCCCTCATTTGTATTTTTGCTAACTTTTTACTCAGACCTCCAAATGACATTCCGAGACCTCCCATAAGTAGGCCTTGGTAAGGGTAGTCTATTGGCACTACTTTGGACCTCGTGCAATAAGTATTTACCCCCCACCCACCCACCCAGCCCCCCCACCCACCCTCCCTCCCCCTTCCCCCAAGCCCAGTCCCCCCACCCACCCCATGCTAAATCGTGATAACAAACAGAGCATGTGTACCGTTTTGTTTTTTAATTGCGTATCGGAGTGTCTGTGCTGGCTGTGTGCGGACGTGAAGTGGAGCGAGGCCCACTGTACCAAACATGGGGCACCCCACTCAAGTGCCCCAGGTGTGCTAAGTACATCTGGAAGTACAACATGGCTGCCCACTGGAAGGGGAAGCATGGTTGAGAGGTGGGGCCAACTGGTATGTGGGAGCTACAGGTCAAGGAGTTAGAGTTCATGGGGAAGCTTGTCAAGCAATTGAAGGCAGCCATATAGACCTAGAGTGGCAGTGACCAGACGGACCGCAAGGGGCAGTGTAGCAGAACTTTTGCTGAATCGTGATGAAAGACAGACCATGAGTACCGCTTAGTTTTTTAATTGTGTTTTGGAGTGTCTGTGCTGGCTATGATTTTTATATTTTCTCTGGCCGCCTCCAGGAACGGCAAAGGGTGACTTAGGTACTTGGACAACCTGGGGGGAGGGGGGGGGGGGGGGGGGGGGGGGGGGGCAGAACTGTTTTTTGACGATCACGCAATCCAGGCACTGCAAATCCGAGGCCGCTATTATGTGCGCCATATTGTGAACCCCCCAAATCCATATCTAACGTTTTAAAAATGGGTATTTCTATTTAATGGGGGGGGGGGGGGGGGGGGGGCAGCCCTCCTCAGGTTTCTTGGGCATCCTGTTTACAGCTTCTTTTGTTTACCCCTGCAAGCAAGGTTAATAAGTTATTAAAATAAAGTATAATAAAATAAAATAACACATACAGCTTCACACAGAGCCCCACAACACTGCCCAAGTTCCGCAAACAAACCACACCAGAGTACACTCACATACCAAGAACCCACTCCCACACACACATCCAAGGCCACCCCACCACCCACCTTCCGCCATTTGTGGCACTTATTGCACTGCACCCATTTCTGCAATGTTTCCTTGCTGGGCCTTATACCACGCCCCCCGTAGGCATTCGCTTGTAGGGAGCCTTGCTCCATACGGATTCGCCCAAGCCCTCCTCCCGGCCCCTTCCTGAAGAAACACGCAGGAAATTACTGTTTAGAAAGAATGGTGGGAGTGAGTTGGGTATGCGTGTGGGTGTGGGTGTAGGTATGTGTGTAGGTGTGGGTATGCGTGTGGGTGTGGGTGTGGGTATGCGTGTGGGTGTGGGTGGCAGTCACTTGTAGGAAGCCTTGATCCATATGGATTCAATCAAGCCCTCCTCCCCCTACAGCAACGTGCACCCTGCTCAAATTGTTTAAAAGGTGTCAGTGTGCCCAAACAGGTGGCAGTGTGCCAAAACCCACAGCCACAGCCACAGCCGCACAGCTCACAGCTACATCACCCTACGCCATCGGCCACAAGCCCACACAGCTACACCGCCATACGCCTCAAGCCCCCCACACCCCCACACCCACGCCCAAACCCACAGCCAGAGCCACAGCCGCACAGCTACACCGCCATACGCCACAAGCCCCCCACACCCCCGAACCCAAACCCGCAGCCACAGCCACACAGCTACACCGCCATACACCACAAGCCCCCCACACCCCCGCACCCACACCCACAGCTACACAGCTACACCGCCATACACCACGAGCCCCCCACACCCCCACACCCACGCCCAAACCCACAGCCAGGAGACAGCCGCACAGCTACACCGCCATACGCCACAAGCCCCCCACACCACGCCCAAACCCACAGCCACAGCCACAGCAACAAAGCTACACAGCTACATCGGCATAAGCCACAAGCCAAAAGCCATAAGCCCCCAACACCAGCTCCTAACCTTGCATGTCCAAAATGTACTGTCAGGACAAAGCACCTAAGTGTTCTGACTGCAACTTTTTCCTACACAAACCGCACACCCATGTCCACCCACACACACACCAAAAGCCCCCCCACACACCCCGTTTACCCCTTGATACCCTAAGGTCCTGATCTCCCATGCCTCTTTGATTAAAGACCCAACAGCCAGCATATTAATTGTTAAGCCAGCTAAAGCACCAAGAGCCCCAATCCCACAAAAGATGCATGCTGTGCAACCAGCAACTCAGCAGACACAGACTTCCAGGCCCCCCTAACTGAGGACCCAAGGGCCAGCAAGGTACCTGTTGGCTGAGTCAGCTAGGGCGCCAAGCGCGCCGATAGCATCCAGCTCTTCCGCGTCAGACATGCCTGCAGTGAACACAGCGCTTAGATGAACAAGGTGAAAGAGGTTTTGTGAGAGGGCGCAGCCGGGATCGCTGGCAGTGTTCTCAGATTGGGTGGTAACCAAGGGCAGAGGGAACATGCAAGGCTCGAAAAAGGCGGGATGGTATCAAGGGCGCCTCGGATGAGCGCGTATTTGAACTCAGAGCAATATGTAGGAGGGCAAGGGAGGGGCTCGGAAAAGAGGGAAATTTATTTCCGGCCATTGCGAGCTTTCTTGGCAGGAGTAGGCTGACGGTTGCTACCGTTGTGCAAAGGGATGCTTCGAGCAGAGATACGCGCAAATCAGGAACAAAACGGGGCGGAGTGGGATTGGGCTGGGGTGGGGTAGTTGGAGCAGCTACTGCCCCTTTTATATTTGGGATAGAGGAGGAGAAAAAAGGCGTGTGACGCCATGCATAAGCGAGCTGGCTAGATTGCGGATACGGCGCAGACTGGGAGAGCAAGCCAGGCGCCCAGAATCAAACGTGCAAGCTCCATCACTTGCCTATTTGCCATTAAGAATGCCAGTGGTTGTTACTGAAGTCAGGCGGGGCAGATTAGAAGCAGGGTTGCAAGACGAGAATCCGAAGAAGGTCAGGAACAACTTAACGCAGGCAGTTCGAAAGATGGTCACTCTGCAGCAATGAACGCAGGCCCTTTCAACTTGCACGGCGGGCAGCAGTATGAGAAGTAAAGCAACTTTGGACGTCGAGTCGACAAGTATGGCTGTGTACACAATGTCGGTCCTGGCTGTCGTGGCTTGGTCTGCCTGCCTGTCTGCCAGCGTTTCCAGAGTAACTGGGGTACCAGTAGGGGGGGTGCGAGCGGGGGCGGGGCAGGGGGGTACCAGCATCTACTGTTGAGTAGAGTAGAGTTGAGTAGAAAGGGGAATTCACAGTGTATACATTTATCTTTTCCACTTCGGCTTCTGCCATAGCTATTTATGCACTACTATTCGTGCTTCAAAGCAGCTCCGATAAAGTAGTTCCATTGGTAACGCATTGATCAACTATACGGCTACAGCGATGAACATCGTCTCCCTCGCCCTCTGATGTTCCTCTAACTGCGACCAGGGCTCACTGTCGCTAAAAGTTACGTTGTATCTACCGAGGGGGGGGGCAAGGAAAAAGATTTCGTACCGCACGTTCGATATGGATAGAGAACCGCGAGCAATAGTCGATACAAAAAAAATCATGTCGATACACCCACGGGCGGCCGAGATACGAGGGGGGGGGGGGGGGGGGGTCCGACCGTTTTCCCAATCGTATTTGTACCTCGTGTAACTTTTCTTGCCAGTGCGAATTTTTGAGCGTGACGTACACCATTGAGAAGGTCTCGACGAGAGGAGTACAAATCTGAAGTCGTTAGTTAGTGACACCAAGGGTGTAATTGGTGAATCTCCTGGAAGGTACATCCAGGCTGGACGCCAGGCTGGACGTCACCCAGACCTTCGCGTCCAGCTTGGAACGAGCGGCAGTTGGGCGGAAAAAGGCGCGCGCGCGCAACGCGTTCTGAATTCCGGTCCCCTACCGTACGAAGTTCCTAAAGCAGTCGAGCCTGGGGTCGAGCACTCGAGCCCCCCACCCCACCCCACCCCACCCCCCACACCGTCCCCCCCTCCCCCCCACCCCAAAACACACACACCACCCGAGCCGACCATCAGGCTCCAGAATACAAGTTGAGTAGATCAAGCCATGATAATGATGATGATAAAGATAAAAAGACAGATAAATAACGCCTTCAGTCGATTTTCGTGATCTCCTCCTAGGGCGCGGACGACTGCTGAGCGCCCAAGAAAGTTGTAAAAATACTAAAATCTATATGACTTTGTCCAAACTTGATATTTATAAATTTTGGTTGTATGGTTGGAAAGGCCTTGCCGAGATGATGCTCATGGACCCCCCTTTCACTATGTAATACTGTCTGGGTGTCTAGATATGAGGTCTCAAAGAGGGGGAGGGGGGGGGGGGGGGGGGGGGTCCCCGGGGGTCAAAATAACAACTTCCGAACGTGCGGTCAGCCAACTTTATTCCTGCCCCCCCCTCGGTATCTTTCAATCGATAGAGTTGTTACACAATGAAGACTAAAGAGCAGATAGCTTATCATCGCAACTCGTGCGGCAATATAGAAAAGGAAGTCTTCAGGAAGGTTCCGAAGACACGTGCGGGCCATAGCTAGCCTATGGCCCGGCGGCAGGCAACCCGGGTCCTGGAGCCACAGGACCACGCGTGCACTATGCCAACTCAGTGTCCGACTCGACGGACAATAACATCCCCCCCAATTCAAGGTATTCTTGGGTACAAGAATCCCTGGAATTAGCTGAGGGGCATAAAGAAAATACAGGAGTATAAAGGCTGACAGGGCTATTAGATATGCTAACGGCTGGCAAGAGGAACTGTAAATAATAAATTGTGTGGGACAGTCCAAAGGGGTGTGGCACATTGAAAGCAGGGATCATTAGGTCAATATTTGCTAGGGGCCAGGAAGGCTGCAGGGGAAGGCATGAGAGGGACTAGGAGTATAAAGGACTGACTGGCTATAAGCAACTTCTTTTAGGTAGACGTCCCCCGCTGGCTCATGTAATCAATCCAGATGGAGAGATATGCTGAGATACTTCCAAAGTCATCTATAAGGTAGCTTTAACTCAGAGAAGACTATTAATACTTATGGAAGGCTATGGACTATGCTTAAGAGTTATGGCAGCCTAGGGGTCAGGCTGGGGCACAGGGGAAGCTGCCAGGTAGCTGCCAGTGGGGCTGCCAGGATGTCTATCAGATAGGACTGATTCCCCCCCCATAATTTGGGTTTACCCTAAATTAGAGAATTGTAGACATGCTGTAGAAGCTTAAGAGAGAGATACTAAAGAACAAGAAAACAGCAGTACATGGGGAAGTACAGTGCATCACATTAATCCTAGAGTGTTCATGGCTAAAATAAGAATGCCAACTATGGTCAAGTTAGGTGCCAGATGCTGGGTAACCATCAAGGTCCAGCTGGGTGTTGAGTTTCTTCAGGAGGGTGGAGAAAGATTTCCTAGACATTTTTGGGGAGTCCAGCATGTTGATGAATGTGAAATCCATAGGGCTCCAGTGCATGCTGAGGTTGTTGACACACATTACTCTGCCCCCAGGATACACACAGCTGATGGGATGCATAAGCATCTTGGGCCAGGAAACCAGTACCCTTGCATGTGCTTGGACCATAGCTGCTTGGAGGCATATGGCCCACTGAATGGTGGGCCTGGCAGCTGTGGAGACAGTGGGGTATATGTGTACCATGTGTTGCAATCTGTTGACATGCTTGAGGAGGGGTCCACAGACTGAGAAGTGACTGTTGTGCATCTGTCTGCTGGGGAACCTGGACATTTCAGCAGCTAGAAGGGCAGGGAACTTGGTAGCTAGCTGGGCAATGAGGATAGGGACAGGCTGTCTAGGTCTGATGATGAAGGCTCTAAGGGAGGAAGGGGAATTGTTGAGGGTGTTCAGCAGGGTTCCAAACTTGGTCCTGGAGAGGCCAGAGTTGTTCAGGAAATGGACTGGGTGGGTGTTCATGTTGACATGGGCTAGGGGCTGATCAGGAGAGAGAGAGGTAGCTGAGGGAATCCATTGTTCAAATCTAAGGGCTTGGGATAGCTCCTGTTGGGTGCAGGACCCCTGTCCATCAATGGGATAGGGACTTTCATAGCTGGTTCTGGCTTGGTCCAGCAGGAGGTCCATCTCTCTTCTGGCTTGTGCTTCTGTCAGGTTACACAGCTCATCATGGGGAACAGTGGGCATCTGCTGGCTAGGGGCTGTGGAGTAATCAGTATCTGGGATGAAGTCATAGGATGATGTGGTATACAAGTCATCTTCCAGCAGGTCATGTTGGTGTGGTGAGAATTCCCCCCCAATGTCTGACTGGATCATGGAGGGCATGATGGGTTGAACAAGGTCAGGCATGTCATCCTCACCATTTGCAGAAACCAGGTCTGGTAGGCTGCTGGAGCTGCTGGCAGTGTCATGGGGAATGGTGCAGCTGGCAGCAGCATCATCATTGTAGCAGATGTTCTTGGGGTCTTGCTGGGTGACCATCATGATGACAGAAGGAGGTATTACAGGGTATAGGGAAGGGGGAGGCTTAGAGGTGCTAGTGATGTAGAGGCCATTTTGTTTAGGGCATAAGAGAATAGTCTTGGAGCCCTTGGCAGTGGGGAGGGAGAGTGTAGCAGCAACGCTAGATGCATGGAGTTGGAGGTTGGGGCAGAGTTTGTGTGCTGCATGCACACTGAGTATGTTGACCACAGTCAAGGGTGGAGCAAGGAGCACATCGTTGAGTGTGATCATGGATCCAAGGTGACCCCTGATGTTGGCTTTTCCTTTCTGGAGGCAGAGCAGTGGTGATGCTCCAAGGTCTGCCAGGTGGAGACTAATAGGCTGGGGGAGATCCTGAATGTCATGCAAGATGGACGGGTTACTGGTGCAGTGGGAGTTGGCTGCACAGTCTAAAATCCACTCTGTCAGGAGGGCTGTCTGGAACTGGGCATGAGCACCCTTATCATCATCATCATCAGAGGTGCCATCACTGGAAACTAGGGCTGGCATAGACTCATCTCTCCTACTAGGGCAAGCATCAGGATCAGGTGTGGGTCCAGGGAAAGCAGTGTCATCCATGGGAGCATGTGGGTCAGACAGGGGTTTGGACTTGCCTCTTGAGTCTGCAAACTGGAGGGGCTGTGGGTCATCAGAAGTTAAGGCCATGAAGTTGTGCTCATCCTCATTGTCCGTTGTGGACTGGGAGGTGGAACAGTCATCATCTGCAACATGGGCATGCCCACGTCTGTCACGACGTCCTCTGGTGTCTCTGGCAGATGCTCTGCTGTCTCTCCTAGGAGACTTGGACTTGCTGGATGACCTCTTGGCTGCATCCTTGGGTGGTGATGAAGATCCTCGACGTGCAGATGTGGAGGAGAACGGTGGTGGCCTGTACTTTAGCTCTGTTGGGGGGCTAGGGCAAGTGATTGAGTTGTGCCCATAGCCATTGCAGTTCCAGCATGTCATCTGGGTAGATGGGAGACGGTCCTTTCTTGGGCGGCCTTGGAAAGCAGCAGCTGCCATGTGCGCAGTCTCTTCTGGAGAGATGCTGGAGTCAGAGATCTGGTTAGACACCTGGTACCTGATGATCTGGGTCTGAAAAGAGGCAAAATCAGGGCATACACAGTTGTGAAAGGAAAACCTGAATCCATTGTATTCTGGACGAGGTGTAAGTCCTTGAACAATTATGCTGAGGAATGCAGGGATGGAGGTGTTGCTGACCCCATTCACTTGGGGAAGCAGGGTATAGAGTTCATAACTACGAGAGAGGTAGGTTTGTAGTGGCTCAGTAGTTGTCATGCTGAGGTTATACATGGATCTCACTGCCCCTGTCTCAAGGTCAGAGTTCCTCTCTCCATATGAGGTTTTGAGAAACCTGTAGGCTTTAGCAGCAACGTTAGTGTTAGCTAGGACGGCCTGTTGGATGGATTCAGAACAATGCTTGAGGATCTCATTCAGTGCAACAGCGTTCTTTACCATGTTGATTGGGTAGGGAACAGCACGAGCCGCAATAGCTGCATTAGCATTGTCCACATTCGGGTAGTGAGACTCCTCCAGCGGGTATCCGTCGGCATCTGCTGGCTCATTTGCGGGGACAACGTCCTTCGCTGCCTCAATGGCAACGGAGATGCACCCCGGGTGGGACCTGAGGTGGCGGAGAAGGAAGGGTCCAAACTTGTGCCATGGGACAGCAGGTGTGCCGTCGAAGACGAGTGCAGGGAGCTTGGCTGGAGTTGCCATGGTGTCTGTCGCGGCGCTGGGGTCTTGGGGTCTTGATCTTCACACCGGGTTAATAAAACCGGCCTGTGGGTAATCCGGGTGTGAAGCTTGTCGGGCTACAGTCTTTGGTGTGCGATTCGGAGGTAGTGGTGATGGAGTGGTGACAACAAAGGGGGAACCAAATGGGTCTTGTTGGTCTGTAATGGTGGAGATAGTAGCAGGAAGTGGGGTATAGGTGACGGAATCGGGGGGGGGGGGGGGGGGGGGGGTCTTCGAGGGTGTGCAGGGTTGATACTCCGTGTCACAAGCAATCCTTGTGGGATTGCGCAACGCTGTGTGTGATCTGATGAGTTTGCAACTCACGTCGAAGATCTACTCAGACTCCTGGACTGCGTCTACGTTTCGTCGGTGACGGATGGTAGAGACAACGGGAGAATTGTGTGGGCAGTAGGCGAGGCAGCGCAGGTTAGATTTCTTACGTGAATACGTAGACAATCCAGGGCCAAAAGCAGTACTCAAGCCGTCGAGCTAGTCTGAGGGAAAACTGTCACCTTGTGCAGGGCTGAAGATCCACTTGGCACGGGCGCAGGGGCGCTGTCTGCGGGTAGCGGATGGGCCCATAACCTTTCAATCGATAGAGTTGTTACACAATGAAGACTAAAGAGCAGATAGCTTATCATCGCAACTCGTGCGGCTATATAGAAAAGGAAGTCTTCAGGAAGGTTCTGAAGACACGTGCGGGCCATAGCTAGCCTATGGCCCGGCGGCAGGCAACCCGGGTCCTGGAGCCACAGGACCACGCGTGCACTATGCCAACTCAGTGTCTGACTCGACGGACAATAACAGTATCTACTATCATTCCCGTAGCTGCATCAATTACAGCCGTTCGACACGAGGACGCTGAAGACGAGGCCGCGGCTACAAGTGCGTAGGGTTTGTGTGTTGCTCCGCCCTCGCTCCCTAATGGTTCGTAACCCCTCTACTCCTCGTTTGCGCGAAGGTTTATACGACACAGACTGTGAAAATAAGCAAATGCTGGCGAAAGCAGCAGAGCGTGCGTATTTTGACATGTCGTGTCGTGTTTACCAACTCCAGTGATACGGTCACCACTACAGGTTCATACCAGCACCAGCACCGATCCACGCCACATTACAGCATCAACGCGAGGGTTGTAAGACCCCCAAGCCTTGGGCATGCTGTAGATTCTTTCCCTGCATGGCTAGATGAGTCTTCAGGGAAGTGCCAGGCTGTGCACTAAGAGGCATGTCTAAGGTACACTTAAGTGTATGTTACAGTTTTGGGAGCAGCCAAGTAGGCTGAAGGGATTTTACCAATCTCAAATATTCAAGATGTTTATGGAAGTTACAGTCCATGGGGTAGCCAAGTAGGCTTAAGGGACATGCCCAACCTCAAATAATCAAGATGGAAGTTACAGTCCAAGGGGTGGCCAATCAAGATTAAAAGGAACTTTCCCAACCTCATATAATCAAGATATGTATGGAAGTTGAATTCCAAGGGGTAGCCAATTGGGCTTATGGGACTTGCGCAACTTCAAATAATCAAGATATGTGTGGAAGTTACAGTCCAAGGGATAGCCAATCTGGATTAAAAGGGACTTGCCCAACCTCAAATGATCAAAATATGTATGGACGTTACATTCCAAGGGTATCAGCTTGGATAACACTCCGGAGAGTGGACAAAGTGTGTGCAGAACGCCAATCTATAAATGCGGAGACGAGAGTAGCATTACAAGCACAGGAGACCCTTCAAGGGGCACCAGTGGTGAAAGGAGGCGGCAGCCAGGAACCTAACAGGGTACAGGCTAGACCGGTGACGCAGCTGACAGGAAACTGTCACTGAGTCACTCAAGGATGACACAGTCTAAGGGAAGCTGTCACTACGGGAAGCTGGCATAGGACTGGGAGAGCCGATAGTTCTAAGGAAGTACAGAAGTAGTCACCAAGGCATAAAACGCGTGAGAGCACCGCAATTCATGCTGACACTCCACCTATGACACAGGTGACATACACACTACTTCTCCACCTATGGCACTGGTGACATAGAACTATATGTAACAGATTAAAAAAAAAAAATCAAAGAACTCCGAAAATCGAGAGAACTTCAAACGGAACCCAAAGGGTGTAAAGGAAGGAATGAAACAAGGCAAAAAACCAAAATGTGCCAAGTGAGAAAAAGATGAAAACCGAATATCAAAGATGGGTAACAACGGTATAGAAAACCCGATCCGGGAATAGGAACCTAATGCCAAACAATGATAACCAAAGAAACCCATGTAACCAAAAAAATTGACCCTAAGAAGAAGCGGTCATTCCAAGCATACGGACAAATCGCCAGAACACAGCAGGATCAAGGGGCTTGGTGAAGGGGTCAGCACAGTTGTCCTTGGTGTTAACATAGGCAACATCCAGTGAACCATCCTCCACCAGCTCCTTGATATAGTGATGAATAACATCAATGTGCTTGCTGCGAGGGAGGAGCTGCCAGTCATTGGCCCAACTCAGAGACCCTAAGTTGTCACCCTGAATGGTAACCAAATCACAAGGCAGACCCAGATCCACCCTCAACTTCTTCAACCATTGTACCTCCCTGGCAGCTTGAGACAGGGCCTGATACTCAGCCTCACTTGAGCTAATAGCAATTAAGGGCGCCTGGAGGCGCGTCCCGAATGAAATTATTCGAATCCTTAATTCAATGTATTATACTTATTAAATTGGATTGTACCGGTATTTAATGTTGTGTTATTTTAATTCGATTTATTCCTTTCCATTTAATTTAATTTACGTGATTTGAATGCATGCAATTGCTTTAAATTGTATCAATTCGAATAGGATAAATTTGAAGGGCGCCTGGAGGCTTTAAATTAATTGAATTCCAACGAATGGATTGATGATTTAGCATTGTTAACTATAAAGTGACGCAAAAGAGAGTTTTTGAAGGGTTGTTGATTTTTAAGCAGTATTGAACGTTTATGTAATGTAATGAAATGCATGTATGTAGAGTGACTTTTTTTAAAATAATTCGATGCAAGAAAAATTAGGCCAATCAGGTGTATGGTTGATTTTACGGGATTTGTACAAGATATTGCATGTTTCGGCCCAGCCCAGACGTGAACGGTATGCCCCGTCCTCCTGAACGGGTTTTTGGCCAGCGGCAGGTGGTGTGGCTTGCCCCTGCCCCCGTGAACGGTATGTCCCGGTGGGTATGTCCCGTCCTCGCTGAACGGGTTTTTTGGCCAGCGGCAGGTGGCGTGCTTGCCCCTGCCCCCGTGAACGGTATGTCCCGGTGGGTATGTCCCGTCATCCTGAACGGGTTTTTGGCCAGCGGCAGGTGGCGTGGCTTGCCCCTGCCCCCGCCCGGTGGCCCCCGCCCCCGCCCCACGCACGGCCCTGTGGTGGGGTCCGTGGGCTAATTATAGCACAAGAACCCTAGGGGAATGTTTCGTCCTTTGTGATGCTTACATGTTTCGCCTCGAATTTTTGACGACAATTCTGCTCCCAAACCTATGTCAACGCACATTTTTAAGTGGTTCAAATTTGAAATGTTAGCTCAAAACACCCTGAAATCATATTGTTAACCGTTAATTGTAGCTTTTTGGCCCAACCTGAGCTCCTTTTCGTGATTTGCGATGCTCATATGTGCACTGGTGAGAATTTGTCCGGTATAAATAAGTCTTATAATTCATCAAAAATATAGAATGTTTAACTTTTTTGATGTTTTTCATAAAAACTGAAAATGTGGTTGGTGACACACGGACGAACGGACGAACGGACGAACGGACATTTTAATGGGGCTAATCCCTCTTCAAAAAAAAAAATCTGGGGATTTTTTTCATTCGGGTACAGTAGGCTGCCTCTTGCTCATCTAGTTCACTATGCACCCCCCAGCTAGCACAGCAAAGCCAGTCTGAGACCTCCTGTCAGACCCATCATCAGCAAAGGATGAGTCACTAAAGATAGTAAATGAGAACTCAGGGCTGTGGGTGTAAGTGAGCCCCAGGTGGGAATGTGACCTCAAATACAAGAGCAAACGCTTGCCAGCCCCCCAGAGGGGAACGGTAGGGTGAGCAGAAAACCTGGACAGGTAGCTAACAGCAAATGCAATATCAGGCCTGGTGCAAGTAGCCAGGTATAGCAGAGCACCGACAAGAGAGAGGTACTGGCTATTAGAGGGCAGGGGGTCCCCAGGAGGGTCAGTGACGGTGGACTTGGCCATGGGGGCACCAAACCTGGGCTTAGCAGCAGCTGTAAGACCAAACTGCTCCACCAGATCAACAATGTAGGAGTGCTGGGAGAGGTTGATCTGAACACACCTGCCGGCAGAGTCAAGTGTACAAGCCATGTCCAAGGAGAGGAACTGAACCGGTACACCCATCTCCTTGACCTCCCAGCCAGCTTTCTCCATAGCCTCGATCAGCAAAACATACCTATCCAGCTCACTAAAAGCACAGATAAAATCATCAACATAGGTCAGGACATAGCTCCACCCACCAATAGAATCCCTTCTAAAATACAGAGCAGGTTCTGCCTTGCACATAGTAAAACCATGTGCAACCAAAACCCGCTTGACATCCATACTCCAAGCCCTGGGCGCCTGTTTCAAACCATAAAGGGACTTGATCAGTTTGCACACAAGGGGAACACCGTTAGGACCAAGTACCTTAAAGCCCTCAGGCTGGTGGCAGTACAGGTCCAGACCAGGTTCAAGCGGAGCATTCAGAAATGCAGTCTTGATGTCCAGCTGCCGAACAAACATCTTCCTATGAGTGATGGCAGCCAGGAGCACCCTCAGACCTGCTTTAGAAGAAACGGGGCATATACATCATGAAAATCCACCCCAGGACGCTGCAGAAAACCACGGACCACAAAACGTGCCTTGAAGCGGATAGAACCATCAACCCCAACCTTCCTCACAAATAACCACCTGCCAGACAGGATCCTCTGTTTAGGAGGCTGTGGAGTGAGTGCCCAAGTGCCATGGGCATGTAGGGACGCCATCTCATCCTTCATAGCAAGGAGCCATTGATCCCTGTCAGGGTTGGAGGGAAGCATGGCAGCTGTGAAGGTTAGTTCAGTGGAAGTGGAAATGTATGCTCCCACGTACAAGCAGTTGACTTGTACATGAGCAGCGGGGATATCAGCAGTATCAGCAGTAACCGGTAGTATAGCCCCCAGTGCAGAACTACTGCCTGGTTGAACAGGGCCGGCCTTATTTGCCTCTATATCAACGAAGCCTGGGTCGACTGGAACACCCCAGCCATACGCAGTATCGGAACCCGACCAGTGTTCCAGATCATCACTTGCACTATCGGCAACGGCTACATCGTCGCATGGGCTTGACCCGAATGATCCACCAGGGATGGCAGGAGGCGAAGGGGTTATCAACACCTGCGAGCCATCCGAGGCGGTCGAGGTTGGCAACTATTAGGCAATGGACCTGATCCAGGTACCACTATGATCGAAGGCTGTCGTAATCCTAAAGCTTCACCGACGAAATGTGGCGCAGAGGAGGGCCTGGCGACCCCCTGAGATTCGGCTAAGATTTTATCTGAAAGAACTTTCAGAATCTCGCCCGCCCAGTGCCTTCACACGCAATGCAGCACCATCAGCCCCTGACCTGGGACGCAAGGTCATCCCATGAGCAGGGCAGCGGTCGACAATTGGGGTTAGCAAAGGGTCTAAGGAATTAACCGCAGGCGCAGGCATGTGTCCGTTGATAGCGGCAGGGATGCGAGAGACATACGGAGACCCGTCATAGGGAGATAGCCCAGGAATACAGTTATGATCAAACTGCTCATAGAAGAGTACATCACGACTCTCTACTACCTGGCGCAACTTAGGAACCCAAACAAAATTACCCTTACTCACCAGAGAATACCCAACCAGTCTACCAGATAACGCCCTTTCGTCCAGCTTGTTGCGCTTCTTCCCATTGACTAACGTAACGTAGCAAGGGCAACCAAACACGCGCAACAACGACACATCAGGCATAACCCCAAAGAAAAGCTCATGAGGAGTCTTATCTCCCTGATTGGGCAAGCGATTACGAAGGTAACAAGCAGCTAGGAAGGCATAGGGCCAGAAAGACTTAGTTAGTTTAGACTCCAGGTGGATGCTCCTAGCTATAGACTGTAAGACCCCATTGTACCTCTCCACAGTTGCATTCTGCTGTGCAGTGTATGCCAAAGATAACTCATGCACTGCCCCAACCGATATCAGCCAATCCTCAAACCACTTTACTATAAACTCCTTAGCCCTGTCAGATCTCAGGCACTTAAAGGCAAACCCGTGCAGTTGATTCATCCATCTGAGGATGATAGTTTGGACTGCTAAGGGAGCTTCATCCCTGGTCCTCAAGCACAATACCTCAGCATAGCCAGAGTGTTGGTCTGTGAGGCACAGAATATAAAACTCCCCACGCAGACCCCTAAGATGAACCGGCCCCATTATGTCCAAGTGAAGGCGTTGGAGAGGTGCATCGATCCTAGTTTTGCTTTCTTTAGGAAAAGGGAGACGTTTGCCCTTAGCCTTTTGACAAGCATCACAAGGGATCTTAGCCAGTTTCTGGACCTGTTTGAGTGAGAGGGTAAGTTCCTAACCATACCCTTCTTGACAAGTCTGTGCATGGCATCATAGCCGGGGTGACCCAACCGCCTATGCCACAGCCATTCAGGAGTGGTAGGGATAACAACTCCACCGTCCTCATCAACATCAAGTGCAAAAGCTGGGTAATCGTCAGCACCAAACAAACAGCCACTGGTGGTGTAACAAGGCCGACATGCAAACTTGTAAACACCATCACTGGAAGCAGGGAAGGACCAGAGAACAGAAGAGTCCTGAGTGGCAGTGCAACTAAGACTATCAAAAGAAACCTTGCAGTGGAGAGAATGAGCCACAGCATGTACTGACAGGAGGTTCACCGGACAGTGAGGAATGTAGAGAACATCAGTTATAATGATTGGTGTTGGTAACCAATCACTACATAACTCAATGGATCCCATACCCTCTGCCCGTTGAACCACTCCATCACCAAATCGAACTGATGGCAGATTCGGAGGAACATGAAACACAGTGAACAAAGACCTATCACCTGTGATGGACATTCCAGCTCCAGAATCCACATGCCAGACACCCTCAGACAGGCTCGGGCTACACACAAGAGAGAACTTTGAGGTGCAGGAGAATAGGACAGAGCTTACCTCCTACTTCTGCATAGCAAACCCATCAATTTGAGCCTGCAAGGAGGACATTTGCTTTGGAGTAAGGTGACCTGGAAGGGCCAGGTTAACAGGCAACGGTCCAGGAAGCGTTGCACCATCACGGACCCTTCGCAGGAGCGGGTACTTCGTCCAGCAACGGTCCTCCGAGTGACCATCCTTGTGGGGGCATGGTCCCCAGGTGCATTCCAGGCGCCTTTTGTTAGACCCAGAACCACCACCAGTTTTCTGCCGCCGCTGAAATGCAGCATTAGCAGGAAACTGGGGAGTGTTCCGGGACCAACCAGGGTGCCTGGAATCCGACTGAGGGAGCGCTATGTTCAGAATGTCTAGCTGCCTATATTCCTCTAGACAGGACCAGTACTCAACAGGTTGCTGGTTGTATAGCATGATACCATACTTAATCCGCAGCGTTTCGAAACGGGGCAGACTCGCACCTTGAACTATGATGCCCATGGCGTGACGCTGAGTCTGCGGAAACCCTGCACTGCGCAGGTCAGTGCACATACCGCGAACCCGAAGAAAGAAAGCGTCAACCTGCTCATGAGTGCCCATGACCGAAGCATGATACTCCTTCAGCAAGAGAGGGACACGAGAGGCAAGGGCATCAGACTGCTGCCTCCGGATATGCAAAAAGATATCCCGAGGTGAAGCAAAGTCCTTATATACCTTGACTAGGGCATCCGTCATGTTGGCAAGCATCATGGATAAGATCATGAAACTCTTGCGGGGCAGGGTAAGCGCACTGAAACCCAACAGTGCAGGATCGACACTAGACTCACCATGAGAGGCCGAAGTTCCAGCAGCAGGAGGAGCAGACCGAGGAGCTAAAGACGCACGAATTGCCAGAAAGAACTCAGCAGCAAGACCAGCGTCATAAGCGCGCTGGTCATCTAAGTTCCTGATGAGATCTAGGGAACGCGCAACACCCACAATGAGCTCGAAATCAGGACGAACAGGACAGAAAGGGAGGGGCACCTTCACAAACTGGTAACCACGCAGGTCATTGTTCCTACGCCCAATGCCTCTAAAGGCCACACCATTAGCAGGAGGGTAGTTAATCCCTGCCGTAACCGGTCCCAGAAAAGCCCGACACTCTAGACCCAGCTCAGAGTAAGCCATCACATGCCTAGGCCTAGGGCGACCCTTGCTATCAACCATAGCCTGAGTGGCTTTCATATCCATCCTACCGTACAGAATGCGGTCCAAGGAGTCCCCAGCATGTTGAGCTTGGCGGATAAGACGGCAGTCCTGCAGGGATAGACGCAGAGGATGTCCGCCATCGAGCAGATGCTCCCAGGAGTCGCATGACAGCGAAGGAGGCACATAAGGCGGAGGGCCAGGAGCAGGTGGCAGCTCCACCGGCGGAGGCGGGGTTGGAGGGGGCTCCTGCGAAGGGCCAGCAAAGGATGCGCGGCCAGCTGTAGCAGCAGCCTCTCGAGCACGAGTATTGTAGCCAGACAGACCTCGGTCCGGAGGCAAGGTGAAAGACGCAGACCTCTGCATCAAAGACGGCCTGGCCACCTCCGGGTGGACAGGTGGAAGGGGCGCAAGCAGAGGCGCAGAAGCGGGCTCAGGCTTAAACTCCGGGGGAGGCGCAAGAGCAGGTGCCGACTGAGGCTCATACACTGGAGAGACGGTAGAATTGAACACACGAGTAGCAGTGGAAGGAGTACCTCCACCGAAGTCACCACTCATAGCACTCTGCAGATCTTCATCATCATCCTCATCATCATCAACATAACCATCTTCACGGCGATGATAAGCAAGGTCTTCATAGTCGTAGTCAAAACGGGCATCAGGAGGTGGAGGCGCCCTTGCATACTGGATAATCTGAGTGGAAACACAGCAGAGACGCATCAGAACGTCCTCAACCTCAGGAGAGAGGCGTCGGACAGTAGCAGAAGGAGCCGCAAAGGTGGAGGATTGATTGGGGGGGGTTACTTCCACGATGGCGGAAGGACTCTCATGACCGCTAGCAGAGGCAGCTGGTGCACAAACGTCTAGCCAATCATCAGGAGGGCCCGGGTCCTCCGTTGGAAGGACACGGTCGCAGCCATTGCTTATAATGACACTGCGCATCCCGCGCGTCCAGGATTCTCCATTCTTGTCATGGAGTTGCTCAAAATTACCGGGAGGCCCTCGCGGAAGTTGCATCGTAAAGCAGTGGTAGTAAATGAAGGACCTTATAACCTATCAGCTTGGATAACACTCCGGAGAGTGGACAAAGTGTGTGCAGAACGCCAATCTATAAATGCGGAGACGAGAGTAGCATTACAAGCACAGGAGACCCTTCAAGGGGCACCAGTGGTGAAAGGAGGCGGCAGCCAGGAACCTAACAGGGTACAGGCTAGACCGGTGACGCAGCTGACAGGAAACTGTCACTGAGTCACTCAAGGATGACACAGTCTAAGGGAAGCTGTCACTACGGGAAGCTGGCATAGGACTGGGAGAGCCGATAGTTCTAAGGAAGTACAGAAGTAGTCACCAAGGCATAAAACGCGTGAGAGCACCGCAATTCATGCTGACAAAGGGGTAGCCAATAAGGCTGAAGGGGCTTGCCCAACCTCATATAATCAATATATATATGGAAGTTACAGTCCAAGGGGTAGCCAATTGCAATGGGGCTTCAGGGACTTGCCCAACCTCATATAATCAAGATATGTATGGAAGTTACAGTCCAAGGGGTAGCCAATTGCAATGGGGCTTCAGGGACTTGCCCAACCTCATATAATCAAGATATGTATGGAAGTTACAGTCCAAGGGGTAGCCAATAAGGCTTAAGGGGCTTACCCAACCTCATATAATCAAGATATGTATGGAAGTTACAGTCCAAGGGGTAGCCAATTGCAATGGGGCTTCAGGGACTTTCCCAACCTCAAATACCCGTACTGCTTGCAAAATTTAACGCTTTAAATTGACGGGAGCAACCGTCAAATCGTGGCGTACGGTATATTACACAACGGAAAAACCGTACAATCGTTTTTTGCCGATATTAGGTGCATCACTAGAATGCACATATCTCACTGCTCAGTGGGCCAAACACTACATTTATTAGTGATACGAGATCCCTGAGACCGCCTGCATCTGTTTGCATATTCAGATGCCTCGTCTGAAAACAATAATGAGTTTAGGAGCACAGACCCTGTGGCCATCTTTAACCACTCTTCCTTGCTCCAATTTTTTTAATTAGGGCACACTGGGAATGGGAAAGGTTAGAGGAGGTAAAAGGCTGACAGGTACAAAAATAACAGAGGCAATAGGGATAGGAAGTCAACATATATGTGCATTGGAGTGAAGTATACAGAATACGGTATGTGCATATTGTAGCCGTAGCAAAACCTTACCTTGGTCCTTCTAGGTCGCTGAGCAATACAGGAACATACGTTTTGCTTTATGTTTCTGAACATTAACTGAGTCAAGAGATGATTTCAGGAGTTAATGAAAACGATTGAATGTCTCATTCTACTTATTTCAAAGAGTACCGGTAGTGTTATGCTGAACAAGATGTTGGGATCATTGCAGTATTATATGTACACTCCTTGCAGGTCCTAGAACAGTTTACCGTTATATTGTATCATGAACCATGAACCAGTGTAACATGATTAAGTACACACGTTCAGTTGCATAAATGGATTTTATTAAAATGGAAAGCGTCAAATATGTAACGTCAATTTATATTCCTATTAAAAAACCCGTCAAATGTAAACCGTCAATTTATAATACCCCCCCCCCCCCCCCAAAAAAAGCCGTTAAATTTTGCAAGCGTTAAATTTTGCAAGCAGTACGGTAATCAAGATATGTATGGACGTTACAGTCCAAGGGGTAGCAAATTAGGGTTAAGGGACTTGCCCAACCTCAAATAATCAAGATATTTATAGACTATCCGGAGGGGCTATTCACAATTGTATACCTATGCGGATATGCCATTATGTGAATTCAAGATATGATGCCACCACAAGATATGTGACATTATATATGTGTTATAAGATATGTGACTACAATATGTGACACATGAGATGTGATGTGAGATATGTTTCATCAGATAATAAGATCATCTATACATATAAAGAAATCATGGCGGTCGTGAACGGAAGGTGACGTGGTGAGTCAGCCGAGCCTGGCAGGAAATGTCCGAATTACGCATCCATCCCATCACAAACTTGACTGCAACTTCTTCCCACTGCATTGAGAAACATATCGCTCCGCATCGTGCCAAAGCAAGCACGCGGCAAAGTTGACCGAATGAAAAATCTCGCTGAGCATTCTCCCCCAAACTTGAACCGAACATCTCATATCAGCAACTTGACTGCAACTTTTACCCACTGCATCGAGAAAATGTCGCTGTGCATTGTGCCATAGCGAGACCGCGGCAAAGTTGAATGGATGAACATAGCGATGTTTCCAAGTCTAAGATCGAGTTGACTTCGGGAGCAGTTGCGGTGAGTAGGATTGTTCTTCGGCCGAACTGAATACATGCTCGCTAAGAAGAAGCTTCAGTTATGTACAGATTCGATTGCGCAGGTTCATTTTTTCAGTGGGGTCGACTATCGATCACAGCTGAGGTGGCAGGGAAGCAGGTCCGACGCTTTTAGCGGAGTCGGATTATGCGCAAACGTTCGCAAACGTTGTCGATGGGTTGGATCTGCAGCCTGCTCTTCGTCCCGTTTGCCTTTCAGCTATGGCAAAGCCCACAGCTGAAGTGGAGGGGGGCAGAAAGGGAGTATGTGTGCTGGTGCTGGTGGGTGCATGTAGGAGGGAGGGGAGAGGATTGGGGGCTGGTGGGACGGCTGGAGTGGGGGAAGGGATGGAGTCAGGAAATATGTCAGGAAGAGTAAGGTGAGTATGTTTTGTGGGTGGGGACTGGGGGTACATGGTTGGGTGGGGTGGGCATGGAGATAACTGGGTGGGGGTGGGGGTGGGGGTTGGGGGTGGGGGGGGGAGGGGTCAGGAAAGTACGGTGGTGTGTGTGTGTGCTTGTGGGTGCATAAGGGAGACCATCGCAAGGGATGTGCGATCCGTCAGTGTTTGAAGTTGCATGCACCTGCATGCACTGCAGAGAAAACGCGGCATAAACTATTTGTAACCCAGCCCAAAACAGGGTGTGGCCAACGGGAGGGAAAGGAAGGGGGGGGGGGGGGGTAATTACAAGTGTAACCATTATGTAACCCAGCCCGAAAACAAACGGTGTGGCCAAAGGCCAAACGGGCACGTACTATGGTGCCCGTTTTTGGCTTTGGCCAACCTGTGGGGATGGGTTACATAATGGTTTACACTTGTAATTCGGTGGGGACTCGGAAGACGGTGAGCAGCCCAGAGTTGGCTGAAAACCCCTGTAACAATCCCATCCAAGCTCCCCACTTCCCACTATTTCTTCACTGCTCGGCAAGCAAACTCTTTTCTTTGCAGCTGATTCATGAGGATGTCTGGTATTCTGAGATGGGTTTCTGGGATGTCTGCGGTATATTCTGGGAAACTCTGTCCTATATGAGAAGGTGTTGCTGGGATGCCTGGTATATACCGGGAAGTTCTGCCTAGTATACCGGTATTCCCCGAGGGTTGTGTGGTAATTCGAGAAATGTATGGGAATGCCATGGCTATATTCCTGGACGTTATGTTTGGTATTCCGAGAAGGGGTCTATGGGATGTCGGTATATTGCCGTGAAGTTCTGTCTCGTAAATTCCCCAATATGTTATGTTTTGGTATTTCGAGAAGGGTTTGGGATGTAATTATATCCCTGGAACGTTATGCCTGGTATTCGAGAAGGGTTCTGAAAGTTACCTTGTTTATCAATGATAGTATGAAGAGATTGGATCAAGATATATTTTGATAATATACTAGCTTTGCGATACCGTAATGCTACTGTCGAAGACGGCGAGTAGCCCAAAGTCTGGAGCCATGTACCCAAGTTCAAGGTCAAGCAGGGGTCTGGATGCCATAGCATGTTACAATCCAATCAATACAAACCTCCCCACCTTCCTCCCTTTTTCACTGCCGTGGCTGCAAACTCTTGTAGCTCTCAATCATGAGAAGGCACATCCGGTCACTAAAATACTCAAGCTCATCTTGCTATCACCATTCCCCGTTGGTTTGAGGTTGGTCTGGTCACGGAAAGAAAAACAGTTCTATGCCGCGTCGCATGTGACGCTAGCAAATTGCAGCGAGAGAGTGAATCACGACGGAGCGCGGTGGCAGCGAAGCGAGTTGTCACGAGACAGTGCTGACGTGTAGGCTCATCCGCGGTCTGACGGATGGATGGGTCGGACAAATGGGTAAACGCTAGGTAAGGGTAAAGTCAAAGGCAGCATAACTTGCATCATAGAACCACATGCAATCAAGGCTAGGGATGGACTCATTCGGGATTCGATTGGGCTCAACAATATTTACATTCAATTAGCTACAGAAGAAAAGAAACAATCTAGCAGCGTACAAAAGCAACACAGAATATTGTAGAGAGTTTTATCAAGCGAGGTGGCAACGAATAATCGACCAAGCCAGTTTAGTTGTGAGACAGTTGGCTGACATATCGCTACGTCTCAGTGCTCGTTACATCGGAAACGGGATGACCTAAGGGAAAGGCTCCGCCAATCACTAGAAAAGTCAATTGTAAGTTAACAAACGGCTTTCATAAAAGTAGTCCATAATTCGGGATCAGGCAGAGTAGGTTCTCCTCTGCAATAAGAGTTCCTCTAAATAACAAGAATAATCGTGTAAACATAGTGGAATATTATTTTGGGGCTACCAAGTTGACCTCAGAGGCAATAGAGACCTAGACAACTTATATCTTAAATAATCACAATTAGCCCATCATTTGGTTTTGAAGACTAGCAACACTACAATTATTAATTAGAAGCACACGCAGACTCAACACCATGGTAGCACAAAGTTGCTACACGAAAACGGTGTAGTGCGCTCCAAACGCAGCTAAGCAATACAATTGGCTACTAGTTGCTATCGTAAGGTGTGTAGTGCGCTCTCTATACTAGATAGTAGGTATCGTAAGTAGATGCAGTATAAAAAACTATGTAGTGACTCCAATCCGACTCGGTTGAAATAGATATCTGAATAAACAGAGCAAAGCGAAGGCACACCATTCAAGTACTTCAAACCCGTGGCAGTAATTAATACTAGTCTCACGCGATCATCAAATAAGGACCAATAATTATGAGGCAGTACAAATACACCTCTTCTGTCCTCCACATTACTATACACCCACTCCAAAATATGTAAGATTCCAAGGCATGGAACTGCTCTACAACAATGTTTTTGTGCACACACGAGCTTTCCAGGTGAGCCACTGAACATTTTTTTGTTTTTTTTTTTTTTTTTTCAATGTGTCTTCCACTAACTTCCAAGCTAGTGCACACTTAAACTTCAATGTATGCTGTGCACACGGAAGTCAAGGTGTGCACACGGAACTTAGCGGAGCACACAGAACGTCAAGCTGTGCACAAGGAACGCACAGCCAAACGTCCAGCCATCAATTTTACCGCTAGAAAAGCCGACTCAATTCAACTATGTAGGACCCATTGATGGTAGTAACAATAGTCTTCAATACAACATCATGTAGGATGCACACTAATATTTATTGTATTATTCATGTTTGCGTTGGGGCAAGTTCAGTTGTATGCTATATTTTGGCTACCCTAGACTGTCAACATACATTTTTCATGTTAATAGATAGGATTCAATGACTTCAGACGAAGTTTTGGCTCAAGATGGGCAGTGTAGTGTACATGAAGGTAATAGGTATACTACGGACGGAATTGTACGTGTACACGTTCTGTCCTATGTTGGAAGGCGCGTTGGTACATTTTTTGTTTTAAGTCTTCTAAAGCTTATGTTTGTTGACTCCTGATAGCAATGATTACGAGCATGTTAAAATACTCACATGGGTAGACAAACGTAGATGTAATGATCCCTCCCCGCCCCCCCTTGTCCATTGAAAGAGCCTAGTCAATTGCACGATAGCGAGAACGGGCCAACGAATTGAAACCAAGCGAGACAGGCCCGGCATTGAAATGAGCCTGAAATTAAAACTACAGAGATGAGCCTAGGCATTGAAATTATGAAGGACGAGCTCTCTCTCTCTCTCTCTCCCCCCCATAAGACTCAAACAAAGACAGCGCGACATGTCTGTTGCGCACTTGAGGCAGGCAGCCTAAGAGACTATAAGAGGCAACACATTGATGCCCATGGCAAGACAGGCATACTTAAGGGATGTACTTCTCAAGCCTTAAGAAGAGACAAGGCAAGTTGAACGATCGCGAGAATGATCTGTTACTCATGCTGAGGTGGCTAGAGACGTACACAAGAGTGACACAAGCAACTAAGCAAAGTCGGGCCCTAAGGCGAGAAGCCCATAGTGATAATCAGCCAGAGCAGTTGAAACAATCTGATAAGTAACTTTGGCGATCCTTAGACAGGAGAGCCTGAAGGTGGCTAAGAGGAACTAGTATAGAGCGGTGGCACCTGGCTAAGCTGGGCAGGCACGCTCAAAGGCTAAGGACTTCCACAGCCTGGAGAAGAGCAAGGCTGTTGAAACAATCGTGATAGTGACTTTGCTAACTAGTGTAGTATAGAGGGGTTGAATGGCAAGGCAAGCAAGATGCTCAAACAAGAACCCGCACAGCTGGGAAGATGCCAAGGCAGTTTGAAACATCGAATAGTGACTTTCTGCTAAGGAGGTAATATACCGGTGCAAATGCAGATGCATAAGGCCAGAAAGCTAAAGTAAGAACTACCTTTGTGTAGTTGGATATTTGTGTGATGGAAGAGATAGCTGAGCCCAGACTAATGTCACATATTTAGTGTGGTGATACCACTTACATATAAAAAAATTGATTGTACAGCACTACAGCACGGAGCCTACTACCCTCTCCATTATAACGATTGTTATAGGCACTAAGCCACTAGATCTACCACTACCCATTGTATGGATGTACAGCATAACAGCTCAAGAATCCTAGCCTCCAAAACTTGTAGGGTCTTGGCCCAATCGTTTACTTTATAGACATAGTAAGGGATCTTTGCCGATCGATACACTTCTATAGACATAGGTATGAGATTAGATTTAGCACTACAGCCTGATCCTTCCCCTCCTCAAGTTTACTCAGTACAGGAATACTTTGCCAAATCACAATTCTATATAGCTAAGTTACGGACGTTTAGCCCTACTGCAAATTATCCTTCGACCCCTCCCATTGTTCTTTGTACGGATCTTTGCCGGTTTGTCCACTTCTATCACGACATGAGTGCGGATCAAATAGCAATACAATGCACACAGGTCTCGTCCCCTCCAGATAGTGATTACAGATCTGTTTTTTGTTTAGTGTAGTTTTGTTTTGTGTGGTCTTGTAGACGTGTAGTTTACATAGTACGCTTGAAAGTTAGATGATACTGGGCTCTGGTGAAGGCGAAATTTTGATAGGACTAAAAGGATTATTTTGTGTCTAAACCACACTCTCTCACACACTACTCTCTACAGGAAAGAAATTGTGCTTTTATATTATTCTGAGGATATGGAGACCCCTCCCGGATGTTGTGGGACGGCTTAGTCTTGGTCAACGTGGTATTGATGATGAAAACGTAATGTAATGTATAATGTTGCAACATAGGATAGAGTAGCCTTTGGGGTGCTGCTCGAATGTTTTGCATGTATCCTGCCAGACATTCACGAGCGCAGATGGCTGTAGGTCGAACTGAATAGCAGCATGGGGAGTTGCCTACAAGTGCCTACACATAAGCAAAATGATGCAAGTGACTTCCTGTTGAAGCCAAGACTTCAAATTTACGTATCAGTTATTGCAAGTCCGATAGGATTACATTATACTTACTTCAAAACGCATGTCGAAGTACGGTCATTGACTAAAATCCACGCAGTACTTTTTTGCAGTAATGAGGCCATGATGTTTTTTGGATGTTATGTAAGTAACGGGCTGCATGAATGGATAAAATGTGCAGTTGAACGAACGGCTAAACAGACCCTAACCTTCTCACACTACAAATCCATTATTGTTAGCTGAACATACTCTATTTAAGGTACTTGATGGTTTTGATCCGATAGCATGAGAACCTTAGATAGAGTAGGTTCCGCTTAACCATAAATAGAAAGATAGGAGTAGCATTTAAGAACATTAGATAGGTAAGGTTCGCTGACATGCATGGGTAAAATGCATTTGAGTAAATTTGCTATGTTATGCTGACAAAGCGGGTAAGCTAAAACTCTAAAACCTTTCTTATGGCTAAGATTAACACAGTTTTTATTTTCGGCTTCAGCAGCTGCTTCTAGGCTTGCGCTTTTT